>JANHGB010002510.1:20748-39032 GCA_026283785.1 Coracopsis vasa | reverse complement strand
TTGCTCAATCTGTAAAGCAGATGAAACTGCATAATTGGTGTTAATAGTTGTTAGTTCAGTGCTGATGCAGATGTCAGGAAAGTGTTCATATTCTGCCACAGAAGTATGTAAAAGAGTTCTTGCATCAGTATCTGAATGCACAGCTCTGTGGCTCTTGTTGGGGTCTGATTGTTTTTCTTTATTATGGTCAGTGAATTTGATGCTCTCCCTCCTAATCTTGCTTGGCATTTAGCAGGCAGCTTATTCATGTTAAATAGGGTTTGAGGGAGCTGAAATGGGACCAGAGGAGGAACACTACTCAAATAGTCTTTTGTAGACTGGCAAAAGAGTTCTTGTTGCACAAATTCCTGCTGCTACAGAAATAAACTGACTTTTGAGCATGGAACAGAAGAAAAAATGCACTTTTCACATTGACTGTTCTGAAATAGCTCTTTGAAGAGCAGTGACTTGTTTAGCTGTAACACCTTTTGTGATAAACATCTTTTATGATAATAAAGTTGCCTGAGAAACATAACATGCATGTTTAAACCTCAATTTGAGGAGAGCCTAAATCAATATCTGCATAAATCGGTGTCTGCAGCTGGGTGTCTGGTGCAATGTCACACCTGTTATAGGAAGGTTGTAACAGGCTGTGAGAGCTGAAGGAGAAGGAAATGGCATCTGAATAGACAGGCTCTACTACAGGCTTCATAGTAGAAAGAATAACAAAGTAGGTGATTAGAGAATTCTTCTTAAAATGGGAATGAGATGGGGCTAGTTAAACTTCAGCTATCCTCCTGTTCCCTGCACTCCCTATCCAGTTATCAAGGATTTGAATTGTGGGGAAAAAATTCTGGCTTCATTACTTGATTTTTCTCTTCCATGCCGTGTCCCCTTCCCCTCGGGTACCACGGAGCGCAGTCCCCCCTCCCCGTGCCGCCGTTGCCATAGCAGCGCCCGCTGCCGCTGCATCCTCGGGCTCAACTTTCCCCCTTCGCCGCAAAGCCTTCCAGAGCAACGGAGAGGAACGGGACGGGACGGCGGCTGTGCGCCGTGGGCTGCCGAGGGGCTGCCATCGTCTTGCTCTGCCTCCGCGGCTGCGGAGCGGCCCCGCCCGCAGGCTTCCCGGGGCGCGGCGGCCAGCAGCTCGGAGCCATATTGCCGAGCGAGCGGAGTGTCCCGGGCCGCGCTCCGGCGGGTGTCCCAGCGCCGGTTGACTCCTCACCGTTCCTGTCCCCTCACTTCCCTCGGCAGCCGCAGCGCTTTCCTTTTGCTAGATCCCGGCTTCTGGCAGACGTCGCCCAGCATGCCGATCGCCCACTTACTGGAGCTATGGAAAGGGATAGAGGTGGAGCCCATGGAGACGGAGGTGAGGACGGTGGCGGCGGGGGGCGCGGGCGGGCTCAGCGATGCTGCCGGCCCCCCCTTTCAGTCGAGGGAACCGTCTCGGTGCTGCCCCAAGCCCCGCGAAGTGAAGCGTGATGAGCATCCCTTGCCGCGGGGAGCCCCGAGCTCGGCTCGGAAACCTGTTGCCCCGCACCGAAGCGGAGAGCGGGGTGTCCGGTGCGGCTTCCCTCTGCCCACTCCTGCACTGAGCTTCGATCGGAACGTACTGTGGGGATGTGGGGCGGCTGCAGGGGAAGGAGCGTGTAAAACCGATGGAAACAGGCAGATCAGGCAGAATAACCCTTGAGCTCACGTTCAAGCGTTAAGTATTCTATCTCCAAGTTAAGGCTAGGATAGGTCCATGGTCCTCGCTTCTGCCTTGATTTCTGAGCTGCCTTGTGTTTGTTTTAGCATCAACACAAAATTTAAGCCAGACCCTTGCCTGTTACCTTTAAGCACAAGACTGTGCTTCCAGGATTGTACTTGGAAACACAGTACTGCATTAATTAGCTGGCTGCTGTGTTATATCACGCTCACAATTTGTCTTGTAGAGTTTTCACTACCTGCAATTTAAGATTGTCTTGTGTCAAGAAAGATATCTGTTTTGTGCAGTAATGGGCAGAGTGGATTCTCGAGTATTTTGGGGGCTCTGGAGTGGTGCAATAAAAGCAAAGTATTCCAGGTCTGTTTCCATCACAGATACAGATTTGTATCAGGCAATAGAAATAGATGAGAAACTTGTGAGGTGTGGGGGCTTCTGTTTTAACACTGCTCCTTGCCCTGGCTCTTTAGTCAGAGTGCTGTAATAGGGTTTTGGGGAGGGGGACAGAGGGGAGTGTAACTTAACCAGCCAGGTTACAGAGAGCACAAACCACTTGTGTCAGAAGAGGAGTTGCTGAACTGTGGAAAATGTTTTGTACAGAGTGCTTGTATTTAAACAATACAGCAGAAGTGATGCTGTAATATATTATACCAACACAGCTCATTCTGGAGACCCTAGGTTAAGAACAAGTTTTGGGTGTTTACATAATGTAATTCACTCCTGAGTTCTTCCACTTTTTCTGCTTTGTGTGAGGCAAGGAATCTGGGTGCTCACAAACAGATTACGTCCGAGAAACAGCATATTGTTCCTGATCTTGTTTAAGAAGTCGACTGACACCTGAGTAAGTCACTTTGCCAATGAGAAGACTTGTATAGCTATACTTACGGTGAACAGTTTTCTGCTGAACGTCATGGAAATCATGCTCTTCTACACCCAGGTCTGCCTTACTATTGACCACAGTATTCAGTCTCGTTCTCTTCCTTCTTCCTTCCCTTCCTCCTAAAATCAATGTTTTGTGTTTCCAATTTGTGGGTGTTTTTTCTTTCTGCCCCAGGCAGAACACGCTTCAGTCACTGCTCAGATTTCTTTTTTCTGCCATTAACTCCTGGGAAAAGTTCCCTAGATCATAGGGTAAGCTCCTGCATCAAAGCCTCTAATGTCCATTGCTTGGGACAGTGGCTTTCTGTTGTTACCTCTTTTGTTGGTAGAGACTATTTAGACCTTTATTCCAGAAAAAACTATGTGGGTCTCCTTACCAAGTGTAACTGACCCCTTGCAATGCCAGTTAATCAGATGTCTGGTTTTGCAGGATTTGGTGGCTTTGTTTGCATTTCCTGCTTTAAAGAATACAATAGCTATGAGCTGCACTGTTCCATCATTCTTTCTGAGGTTTTGCTTATGAACAGTTTTAAGGGCTAAGGAGTTATAGGCACAAACTTTCTGCCATTTAGATGAGAACGACAGATAAAGCACCAATATTTACTATTTATTACTATCTCTAAACACATCAAAGATATGCTATAGCTTATGGCCCTTTTAAATCGCAATAGAATTCCTAAAGTACTGTTTGCTCAAATCTAATTAAGGTACATAGAAATTAAAATTGTCTGTGGGCTTTTGTCCATGAAGACCAGTCTTTGCAAACAGCAATGACATTTATTCTTTAATGAGCTGAATGCAGCTTAAACACTAATGATTGGGCTGATCTGGGGGAGCTGCCACAGGCTCTGAGTCTGTGTGGGATAAAATGTTTTCATGGTTGTCTGCAAGTTGTTCTTTTTCGTGGAAGCTTTTCACAGTTAGTAGACAAGGAGGGAGACAGTTTCTTTCTTTTATGCATATGGACCTCTTTCTCCCCTTTCTTAATGCCAAAAAACTCTTTTAAAATAGAGGCATTTATAAGTGCCTGTGCATAACTCAAGTGAATGACTTGCAGATATTAAAGACAGCATTTATAGTAAATCAATCTCTTGATAAGGAAGAGTGCATTGAGAACATGCTCTATATTTGTATAAAGGAAAATTGGAGCAAAATCCTGCTTGTCACCTGTTGATTCAGGAGGTCATTAATTGTGTCTGACAAGTAAGCAAGAAAAAGGGGGATAATTGCTGGGTCTAGAATTTCTTTGTGGGTAGGCAGAGTTATTGATCCCTCTCAAACTGGATGGGTGGGGTAGTGAATTACATCCTTGGGAATATTTTGCTGAGGAAGAGCTGTGTGATCAGTCTCTAGTGTCCCTACCTTTTTCCAAATGGTTCATCATGTAATAGATTTCAGCTGGGTACCCATTAAATGACAATTTTTAAATGGGAATTCTCTGTTTAGAAAATTTGGTCCTATTTATGCATATATTCTATTTCCTCAACAAGAAATACCATTTCAGTTCTTAGTTTGTTCATGCATAATCTTCTTTAGTGCTTCATTCTTATGCAATTTCTATGACAAATATGGTTTTGACTATTCATCAGCAACTTTAGTAGTGCTAGTGTGCTCTTTTCTCCTATACCTCTTAGCATTTTATATATCTTGGAGAAAGCATGTTCTCATGGATTTGAAGGTTAATCTGCCTGTGCTGAGCATGAAGAATTGAACATGCTTCCTACAGCAGTATAAATTTGAAGTGACTTTACTGATTAAAAGTAAACTGACTGTATTTTGTGCTAGAACTTGGCTTAGAATTGTCTTTCTCAGTAACATACTTACAAGTCTTTTTTTCCTCTCTGCTTACTAGCCTGTGGTGGAAGATGCTGCTGTGGATGAAGAACCTGTAAAAGAGGTAAGTCTGTCTATTCATAGATCACACAAGTGTTAAGGAATTACCATAAGATAGTCTTCTGCCTTCATGGAAACAAAATGTCTCTAGTGGTACTTCTCCACGAGCTTCTAGCCTCAGAGATGCAAAACCAGCCCATTTTTGGTCTCTTATTAAAAAGTCAAGTGAAAAAAAAACAGACTTGTTCAATTTAGAGGTTAGAGAATTTTATTTTAAAGGTATTATTCTTGTGCTCTTTCCAAGACTGAACTTGAGGTTTATGTTCTTTTCTGCAGGGAAGATTTTGTAATAACCTTAAAGAGTAGCTGTCATCAAAGCGATACTTGTGTATTGTGCCTGATGAATTAATTCCAAATACTACTAAATTGAATTCATGCTTGTTTGTCCACTAGCCTGGCTGTTCACCCAAAGCAAGACTGAGCAAACTCTTTCCTTCAAGTTAATCTATTTTTTTTATACTGTAGTATTGTACTATTGTGTTAATGAAAAAACAAAAACCCCAAACAACCCCTAAACCTACAGAAAAAACGAATCTTGCCTCAAAGTACATAAATGTCAAGTAAAAAAACGAGAAGGTGATATGAAGGTACAAAGAAGGTGAGAACAAACCAACATTCATGATTATGATGAGCTGGGGGCAAGGCTTGGCTTCAAAACTGACTGCTGTTGGTCCCAGGTGTTAGTATAAAATGCTGCTGGCTTGTGTAAACCAAGGTGTGCTTGGAAGCTTGTTAGGTATTTCTCAAAATGAAGAGAACTGAATTCCTTCACAATTGAAGGGAGGCTGCAAAGACACCTAAATAATGACAGTTGAACATGCTAAGCTTCCCAGTTTCACTTCCTCCTTTAAATATGAAACGTACCTTTGTGATGTTTGGTTTCCGGTGCAAAGGTATGCTTTTGTGACTTTCTGCTATGTTGAAGGAGTAGTTTTAACTTCCATAATGATAGAAAGGAGGAAAAAGTATTTTAGGTTTTGAGCTCTGTGAAATGGCTGCACCTTCCAAATGTAACTTTTCCCTTTCCCATTTCTTGAGAGTGCTGAATTACTCTTCAAAGAAACTTCGTCTGAAGTTAAGTGCAGGTAACTGGGCTCATCACATGATCTTTGAGGATATAGCTGGAGATTAAATTTCTGGCTTGCAGATTTGGGTTTTAGAAGGACTTTTTTTTTTTTTTTTGAGAAGAAAGCCTTCATTTCCTAACTGAATTTAAAACAAGTTAATTTTCATTAGGGATGCATCTTAGAATTCTTAAGTTTTAAATTTAGCAGAAAGAAATTACATGTAATGGCTACTTCTGTAGAAACCTCAGTCCTGTGTTCTCTCATTTTCTGATGTGTTTACTGCCGTAAGTATTTCATTTTGCAATTTGATGTCTGTAATTGGGTTTATCTTGCTGTATGTCTATCTACTCCTGCCTCAGCTAGGCAATTGCAGTGTCTGTGTGCTAAGTGGAAGGATATACTTATGTCTGATTTAAAAGCCTGCTACACCTGTGCATTATAAAACATGTATGCAGTGACTGCTAACAAATTGACTGAAATAGCACTGTTCAATGTAGAAATACCCTCACCCTTCACTTAAATTCTATGTTCCTTCATTACAGAGTACTACAGAAAAATAGAATATGAAAAGCTGTGACTTTTTTCACCTATGCTCTGCTGCTGTCATGTTACTTCAGCCCTTTACTGGCTTAGCCTGTAAGCCTGTTCTGTTCCTATGAAGCTTGCATCTTACTGTAGAGGTACTGTAGGAAAGACTGCACTGTTCTGGTGACTTTCTTACTGATAGCTGTACTGTGCCAAAGCCATTTTTTTCCAGTAAACATTAAAGCATGACTTAAGGGATGAATTAAAATCATGTAATTCAATGGATTGCATTTGCTTAAAGGGTGTTCTTGTAAATAACATGCTTTAGGCTGTGTTGGCCTCCTGCTTTTTCTCCCACCCTGTGTAAAGGATGGGCAAATGAGATGGTGGCAGAATGCATTATGAAGACTGTGCATCTCATTTTCCTGAGGTCTGATCTTGCTGTTGATGGACAGCTTCTTTAAATGTCTTGGGAGCATAAATTAACAGGATTGTTGGATACAGCAAGCATTTCTGAGGCACCTCTTGATCCTGGAGTAGTGTGTGTCCTAGGGCTCTGCCCAGGATTTTTCACCTACATTACTCAGGATTGCTATCATCAGGGTGTTCCCCTAGGAGGTCCTTCGAAAGCCATGGATCCTGTTTGTCCTGCCACAGAGGCAAGCAGATTAGCTGATGAGAATTTCCTTAAAAGAACTTCAAACTCCTCCAGGAGTCCTTGGTTAGACTTGTTGGATGTAGTTTTTCCATAAAGTGATTCTTTTTGGTCAACTGGAATTTTTGATACAGAATAAGTTTGACCATCTGTGATCATTAGAGGCTCAAACCTTAAGGGCGATGGGCCTTGTGGTCTGGTCTAGGTCAGCGTTAAGCATTGGCGTTCTATCTAAATCCTCTTTGAAGGTGTAGTTGGCAGCAAAATTCTGTCACATCTTTATAAGCTAGTGAGCATATGTGTAATACAGCTCACAGCACTTTGAAATTACAGCATTCAGAAGTCAGATTGCAACATTGCTTTGAGCTGTTTTACCCTTTCAAGGGAATTTGATGCTCTAATTGAAAGCTTGCATGGGTTTTCTGGGGAAAGAAGAGGGGAGATGCAGTGGAAGTGCTCATATCCAGCCAAAAGCAGAACTGGATAAATTCTCAGGTTTTGCTCTATGAAAAAGAGCATGGCAAAACTGAAAATGGCAGGACCTATGCTTACTGTTAACTCTTGTACAAACTTTCCAAAGACACATGTAGCTTCTGCTGATACTGTGTATGCTTGTGCAAATGCAAGTGATAAAATTGGAGGGAGTGAAGATGGTGGATGCCTCGTGCATTGCAGGCTCTACCACTGCAGCTTGTCACTTCACTGGATGATACCACTGAGAAGAGTCTGGCTCTGTCATCATTACTTCCTACTTTTAGGTATTTATATACGTTAATAAGATCCACCCTCTATCCTTATCCCCTGCATTGTCTTCTCCAGGGGGAGCAGTTCCCCTTCCTCAGACTTCCCTTTCCCTTGATCTTGTTTTGTGATGGTCCACCTTCACTGGATCACTCTGGTATGTTCATGTCTCGTGAACTGGGGAGCCTCAAAAAGGGTACCACTCCAGATGTCTTGGCAGTGCTGAGTATAGAAGGTAAGGATTACCTCCCTTGACAGGCTGGCAATACCTTTTCGAACACAGCCTAGGCAACTTTCTTTGCCCAAAGGATCCACTGCTGGCTCATGTTCAACTTGTCCACCAGGACCTTGAGGTCCTTACTTGCAAAGACAACTTCCAGCTGTATGGCCCCTTGCCTGTAGCAGTGCATAGGACTTTTCTTCCTTAGGTGCCAGGACCTTGTGTTTCCCTCTGCTGAACTTGAGGATAATCCTGTTGGCCCATTAGCAGAACTGCCTGGTGTATCAGCTACTCCCCCTGTTATGTAAAAATCTACGAACTTGCAGAGTGTACTGTCTGGTCATTGAAGCTATTAATGAAGTTGTTAAACAATACTGGACCTAGTATTGACCTCTGGGATATGCCACTAGTGACTGGCCTGCAGCCGGACTTCGTGCTGATTACAACCCTTTGAAGTGTGGCAGTTCAGTTTTCGATCCATTTCATTGCCCATTATCTAGTCAATGCTTCATCAATTTGTCTGAGATGATTAGGTAAGGTTTTTGACATTGTCGTCCCTATCAAGATAAAAACCACTCACTGCCCTGCCCTCATTCACCAAAACAGTCATCTTTTCATAGAAGGCTGCCAGGTTGTTTAAGCACACTTTTCCTCTTAGCTTATCTATGCTGACTAATCCAAATAATTGCATTGTCATCAATATGTTTGGGAATTTTCAAGAAGGGTTTGTTTTATCACTTTTCGAGGGACTGAGGGAAGACTGACTGGCTTGCAATTCCCAGGATCCTCCTTGAAGATAGGAACCGTATTTTGCGTTCTTCCAGTTCTCTAGCAGCCCTCCTAATTTCCATGAGCCTTCAGAATATTGAGGGGCGTCACAGTTGCATCAGCCAGTTCCCTCAGTACTTATATATTTGTATGTCCAGTTTGTGTTCCCTAACCTGACCCTTCTTCACCAAGGACAAGTCTTTCTTTCCCACTTGTCTCAGGGGCCTGGGATTCCCCAAGGCCTGGTGTTACCAGCCAAGACAAAGGCAAAGAGGGCACTGGGTACCTTGGCCTTCTTGGTGTGTTTTGTTGCCATCTTCCCTTCCCCACTCAGCAGCAGGACCAAAGGTTTTCCTTTCGGTGCTGATATAGCTGTAGCAGTCTCTTGCCCTCCGTGTCCCTCAGCAGATTCAGCTGCAGGTGGGCTTTCGTGACATCATTGCTATGTGCTTAAGTAGCCTTTGTATTTTTCCTGGTCACCTCTCTGTGGTTCCTCTCCTCATACTTCACTTTCATGTCTGGGTTCTGTCAGGCTCCAGGTTCATCCATGCAGGCCTCCTCCTGTCTTTGCATGACTGCCTGTTGCTAAGGGTGGTCAGACCCTGAGCTTGGATGAAGTGGTCCTTGAAAATTAACCAACTCTCCTGGACCCCTCTTCCTTCCAGGGTAATCCTCTGTGGGACTCACCCAAGCAGGTGCCTGAAGAGGGCAAAGTCTGAACTACTAAAGTCCAGGGTTGTGATCTTGCTTTTTGCTGTGTTCTTTCCTCACAGGATCTGGAGCTCCTCTTTGTCATAGTAACTGCAATCAAGACTGCCCTTGAACTTCACATTCTTAATCAGTTCTTCCTTGTTTGTAAGGATCAGGTCCAGCAGAAGAGCTTCTTTTACCTATTCCTCAATCCTCTGTGTCAGGAAGTGCATTCATCAATGCAGGAATCTCCCGGATTGTTTGTGCACTTCCAGAAGATACCAGGGTGGATGAGGTGGATCCTTTGAGGATCAAGGCCTGCTCACATAAGGTTTCTTCCAGTTGTCAGAAGGCCTTTACTGCTTTCTGGGCAGGTTGTCTGTAGTAGGTACCTAACAGCAGGGAGGGCACATCTGTGCTAAAGTAATGCTGAACTGTCAGTAACAGCCTCTTTTTCAAAGGTGCTAGGGTAGTATTCAACTACAGAGACAATGGAGAATGTTTCTAGGCTATTTGTTGCAATCATCACCAGGATTATCGCAAAACAGCTTAACAAGTGTAGTAGTACTAGAATTGCTGGTATATCACTTCATTTCTCTGACCAAAAAAAGCAGCTAACTTAAGGCAGGTCAGAACATTCTGGTTTGTCGTTCAGAGTTGCTTTTGTTGCAAAATTGGAGAGCTGGTGGTTGGCTTTTTCACTGTCTGGTGAATTTCCCTCGTATCTCCTACTTTAATTGATCAAAGGTCTTAATACACCTCGTATGGATTGTTCAATCCTTTATAAAACTAAGTTGTGGATCATTTTGAATAGCAATCATGACTACATAGCAAAGCAGAAAAAAACATCTACACCTTAGTGCTTAAGCTTGCAGGTCACAGTGTTGGGTATATTGAGGGTCCACAAAACTGAACAGTTGTTAATTTCTCTACTGCATCATGTGTTTCGGTTGTCAGGAATGATCACAGAACACAAGCTTGTCCTGTGGCAGGAAGTTGTTAAAGAAAATGACTGAAATTTCTTAGTTATTTGGACTGTAATGTTTTTGTACATTCACGCACGTAAAGCCTGTACCTTGTTAAAAATCTTGGATCATAGGAACAACCTGTCCTTTCAGGGAGAAGCAAATAGAAAGCTTAATCATCAAATGAGTGGTATGGCACAGAGTGTAGAGAAGTATGATTGTATAATATGATGTAAACACTCTTGGGGGGGGAAGCCTAGTTTGGGTTGCTAGATGATGACAGCAGTATGTTTATTTAATACGCTAGTTTTCTTCTTCCTCTGTAAAACCCCCCAGACCCTCAGAATTAAGGAACCATGTGTTTAAATAAATTCAAAGTAATGAAAAATTGTTTTCTTGTCAAGCAGCGCATTATCATTGTAAATAAGTGACTGTGAATCCAGATACTATGCTACACACTTATTTAAAACAGAGATGACTATAAATCTCTCTGGGATGACCTGGTTCTTTCTATAAAAGTAGATACTGAGTAAGCTCCAATATGGGCCCTAGTATGAACCGGAAAGTTATGACCTTGCATAGATCTTTACAGAATTACGCTGGTGATGTGTTTCAGAAATAAATGATGGGTATTTCTCTTCTTTCAAGAGTAGTTCTTTGAGATGTTAGGAAGGTAGTGTAAGCTGTTTCACCTTAAATAAATGTTAGTTATTTAAAAAATATAAGTACTTGGCTTATATGAAAGATTTGGTAGGTAATAATAAATTGATTTTTAGATATTTTTGTTTGTTTGTGGAATTAATCTACAGTGTTTATCTCCTAACACTACTTTTCCTTTTTTGTTTTGAAGTAAATAATTGCAATTTGCTTTGGAATTAAATTGATCAGGCAAACAATAAAATATTGGCTTCCATTTAACCTAATGAAAAATAGTGTATATGTGTCCTTGATAGAGGTGAAGGGTTATTCCACCATTGACTCTTTGAAGCTAAAATGAGAGAGGGGACAGCTGGGGAATGGAATGAAAGAAGTGTCTCCTTCTCCTATTGCACCCCAGAGTTTGTGTTCAGCATACCAGCACTGGAGGGAAAGCTGAGAGGACGACAGGCGTGCTATCTGCTTTGAAAGAGAGTTTTGTTACTTTTGGTTTCTTTACAAATTAACTTCTTGTCACTGTCTTCATCAGCTGAAGTGGGACACAGGGAGGGAAGACATCAGCCTAAAAAGAAAACCCAATTTTTTGTGTGTATATATATATATATATTTTTTTTTTTTTTACTTTGGTCTTTATCCGTCTAGTCACCCCCACGTACAATTCATGCAGCACACAGAGACATAGCAAACTTCAAATGTTTTGGGCAAAGTAGTGTGAGGAAAAAATTGCTACACAAACTGGAGGAATTGTGAAATTTGAATGGGATATCATTAAAATTAAAATGTTTCAGCTGTTAAACTCTAGTTTCTAGCTGGTTTTACTGCAGTCTCTGCTACTTTTTTGAATCACTGTTACTGCCTTCAGTGTGGTGTTGTGCCTCAGATACATCAGAGACAGGATAATAGCATTTAAAAGTAACTTCTTAAAATGTCTTTATTTAGGTCTATTGAGACCTAGATGAAGAAATGATGATGATTTAGCTGGTAGAGAAGTTAAGTTACAATTATAATTGGTGGCATATCTTTCCTTACCTGAGGTAACAGCTGATGCTCATTCCCACTGAAGTGTAACTTACATGTGTTTGCTGCAATTTTCTTGAGCCTTTATTGAATCAGGACTTTACTGTGGTAGCGATGCCATCTGTGTTCCTGATACTCCAAGAAATACTGATGTAGTTGGGTGGTGTAACCAGCAGAGTTTAGGGACACTGCATAAGGAGGTGTATGTGTTGCTGCTGTGGTTTTGGTTGTGTGTTGGATTTTTTAAGCTAAAGCTATAGAACAAACAAGTAACCAGCCAAATTTTTTCCTAATTGGACACTAAAACAGCCAACTCATTTATTGAGGCAGGCACTCAGATGCATAGCAATATATGTGTTCAGAAGCTTTTAAGATAAACTTTGCAGACTGGATTGTACCAGTCACTGCTGAGCAAATGTCATGCTGAATGAGGAAAAGATCTTCTGCAGAAGTATATGCAAGATGTAAAGCACTTCACAGAATTAGGCTGCTTGATTTTGAACAAGGTTTATTACTTAAGGCAAATGAAAGTTCATCTGAGGAAAACTGTTCCTGCATGAAAAATGAACTTGTTCCATAATGGCAGTTGGTGCCCAAGAAAGCATGCTGGCTCTGAGCAAAATGTGTCATCAGGAGAGATGAGTCACTTGGCAGTCCCTAGAGTCAAAGATAAATTGTTTCTGAGATAAGTATAGTGTCTCCTAGAGAGCTGTATTTTCTTTTTAAGTGGAAACAAGCTGCAATTTACATGTAGCTGGTTACAACTCTAGGGTGCAAAAGTCCATTTTCCTCACTACAATGAGCTGGAAGTCTCATTGTTTTCCCTTTTATCCCTAGCTAATTCTAATGTTCTTGCTTACGCTATGGTTTACTCTCAAGAACGTAGTGGTTTGTATTGAAGCAAGAATTCTTCTTTTGAATCCTCTTTTCTCCTTTTCTGCTTCTTCAAGGTTTATAAGTAACTCCCCAAAGAAAAAGTGATGTGGCAAAAGCAAGACAAGCACTGCTACTGTTGTGGAAGAAAAAGTTATTTACTGATTGCTTTCAAAGCTTTGATGTGAAAAGTAGGAAGGTAGCTCTACCATCTGTGACTAAAAATTGAATTTCAAATGGACATGCTTAGACACAAGACAGTTCTCATGCAGTCATTGTGGATGTCAAGAACTAAGCTTCTGTTTCTAAGTAGTTACATGCTTCAGGGTGCGATTTATTTTGTCCAGAGACATGACTAGATTTCCCTGTTGACTAGCAAAGGAACTTTGGGTAATAAATTAGTCCTGCTGCATTTGAACTAAAGAGTCAAATGCAGGACTTCTGCATATTTGTAAGATGTCTGATCAGTAGGTGTGCTTGTTTATTACACTTAGAGTTTCACAAAATTATACTGAAACCTACAGTGGTGTGGGAAATACTAGTATGGGTTGGGTTTTTTTGTTGCTGCTCTAAATATGCTTTGGAGGCTAAGGAGGAAGGCCAGTTGTATCCTCAAGCACCTGGATGTTTAAAAACTAGCATATGTTTTGTCTCATTTGGCCAATATTTCTGACAGGTAGTCAAGAACTTCATGTTGTATACATGCCTCTGTGGAAGTGAGAGGGTTGCATCAATACCAGAGAAGCGTGTGACTGAATTATAAAGATAGGATGTCTAGGGTTGCAGGTGGGTATTTGTACTGTATTGCCTAGTAAAGCTAACTGAGTTCCTGGCTGTTGAAATCTTTGCTTCAGCATCTATGTAGAATTTCTTGCATATCTATGTTGCTTGAAGTATAGGTATCATGATCAAATGACTTTCTTGTAATTATATGGACTTAAAACCTTAAGTCTTATAAACATTTTTAGTCTGGATGTGAGTGAACAGCTTAGTAAACTACGAAGTCTGACCCTGCGTAGACCTGTCTCATTGAAAATATAGGCTTGGATTTCCTTATCACTATTATTTCTGTATGTTGTAGCTGTTTTTTCCCCCTCTTTAATTGCTGTGTTTGTGTGAAGTCAGTAATTATTGATTACCAAGTTTTAGTCTGGTCTAGGGTTTCTTCTTACTAAACTTCAAAATGGGGAGGGAAAGCATAGTGTGTCCTAATTAGTGATTATGTGTATGATGGATGATTGAAGTACAGTGTATCCCTCTTATTAATGTCATATTTATGATGCCCTGAGTTTTAAGTGTGGCATTTAAGCATATTTATTCACGTTTAGGCACTTGAATAGCCTGATCTATTTGTACACTGTGAGCAACCACAGCTCTCACGTCCAGTAATGAGTGAACTTATTTAGAACTTTTTATCTTCTTAGTACAGTTCTCAATTTTCAACTGAGGTGAGAAGGTAATCCTGGTATATTCAGTAATACCTCTTATGGAAGAGACAGAACAATAAACAATACAGTAATCTTTCAGCATTACTTACAGACTCTTATGCATGAGCCTGTTATTTCAGTGGATTGCTTCCTGGTATGTGCTAGTAAACATGTATGTCTAAATCTTCTGTATTTTCCTATAAAATTCTTTTATTAGGAAAACCAGTCTTGAGACACTTGTACAGTATATATTACAGCAGATATTAACACAATTTGCTTTATTAATCTATTCTTAAGGAGACTAAAGGTTGTGAGTCACCCTTCCTATAAAGGGAGCTGATGCAAAGGAATTAAACTGCAAAAGTAATGTCTTGGTTATGTCAGTGAGCCTTCTCTGAGTGTCTGTTATCTGAAAACTCTGACTTACACAGAAGTACCGGTGAGGCTGTGTTACAGATTATAGCCCTGGTAGTTAAAGGTGCAGAGCACCATGCTTGAAATGCTGCAGCTCCAGTCTTGAAAGGTACTCTGAGCTCTCAGCTCAGCTGAATACGGAAAGAACGATAAGGGGGTGTGTGTGTCGTTATACGCACTTACTTATGCATTTAGCTAAAAAAGATTAAAAGCTGGGTCTCTTCATCTCATTTCAAGTCACTCTGGGAGGCTCCTTAAGAAGGTTCCCTATTACTCTCCTGGGGAGAGTAAAAGAAGAAGGTGGACAAACTTCTGTTCTTAAAATCAAGGCTATACCAAAGTGATGCTTAGCATTCTCCAGCCTCATAACTGCAGTATTTCTGACTGGACCTGACACAACAGACCTCTGGGGTGATGTCTGTCTAAAGCCTGTCCTGCAGCAGCGCTGCAGAGGAGCGAGTTGTGAAGGTGGGGATGATGGAGTCTATCCAGAGGGAAGTTTTTTCTAGGGCAACTTTCTTTAGTCTATCCTGCTTGTCAGCATGTAGTGCAATCCAGAAGTAGCCTTGGTTCCTTGGCACTGTGGGTGCCAAGAAAGGTCAGAGCTTCACCCCAGCAGGGCTGTGTGCTAGGTGTCTTCATCCACATAGAGGTGTGCTTGGGGGTTCCTTCTCAAGCAGCTGTCTGGGTTCTCCACAGATGCTTAAATAATCTCTTGGTGTTAGAAATTAAATACTTGGAGAAAATTGTGTCAAGCTTGAATACTTAGGCCTGATATGTATAATGCTGTTAACCTCTAGCGGAAAACTGAAGGGTTGTTGTAGACTTGCACTAGATGCACAGAGTACGTCCGACCTAGAGAATGGAGTCAGAAGATCTGTCAGGGCAGGAGAATGTGGCATGTCTGGGTCTACTTCTATGTCTAATTGCTTTATTCTCTTGAATTTCCTGGTGTCAGTCTTCTTAGCCTTTCATATGGTTTTATCATACTTGTGCAGGGAACGTGACCTTGAAACTCCACAACATGCCTCTAGTTTCACAGGGAGAGATTACTGCTCCTGGAAATAGCATGTGAGAAGCAGTCTTGTTGCAGATACTGACACATTTCTGTGACTGACAGTCTTCAGTGAATGGGAGATTAACAGATTAGAGATCTGAATAGTTTGTCAGTTTGCAGTGTGTAGTTGTTTTTCTGTAAACAAAACTTCCTTTAAACATCTGAATCCAACAAATAAGCAATAAAAGCATGATGCCAAATAAATGACTTGATATCCAGGCCTGTTGCATTTCCTGTGCAAGATCTTATTGTGGGTGTAAAGGTGAATGAAAAGGTGTGACGAGATGACAGCCTTTCTCTTATTTCCTGGCTTGAATCTTGCTTGGTTAAAGGTTGTGTGCAAACTTTTGCTGTTTGAAAGCTAAGTGCTGATAGCTCTACTGAAGAGTTGTGTGTCATTGAGATTTGTAGCATGGGAATGGCTGAAGGACTAATCCCTTCTACAGAGTGCAGGTGTGGGCACCTGAAGCTTGAAATGCGTTAGTGGAACAGATTTTGAAAGTCATCGTAGCCTCTGCCACAGATGTCTCTTTTGAGCCCCATATTTAATGCTAATGCCCTTTGACTAGGGGAAGACAGCAACTGTATCTGCCAGTATGTTTTATAATGGCTTCAGGTTGACAAAGGAAGTGACTGTAAGAATGGCAGTGAAAGACATAATCCGCTGCTGTAGCAGGGACCTCTATTCCTCTGTTGTCTTTGTTCTGTGGGATGTATGTCCTCAGTTGTAGAGCCTTGTGCTGGTTGAAACGACAGAAGTGGTAAATCCTGAGTCTTTAGGTGAAGGTCGTGTTTGTGGTGTGTATTTTAAGAAGAGTCTTTGGTCTGAAGGTTGTTATCCAGTAGCTAAAAAGCCTGCTGGTCTCTGGAGTAAACAAAGCTGCTTTCTGTGCTGGTGCAACAGAGGAAGAGGGTTGTAATTCCATCTTTAGGACATCTATGCAAAATGGAGCTGCAGTCAGAGCTGAGCGGTGGAAACAGACACAGTAAGAAGATGCTGGAACCATGGTTGGACACCATATTAAACAGTGTAGAGGGTGGGTTTATCAGTGGCAGGACTTGAGCATACTGAGTTTCAAAGCTGCTGTTCTCAAAGATTCTGAACAAAGACAGCAACCTTTTAAAAAAGTGACTGTTCAGCGGTAGTGGCAATTCTGTCATTCCATGGTGTTAGTAAGAAATTTTGCTGCACATAAGCAGGAATTGTCAATATATAAAGCTTGCTGGCTAAGGGCAAAATATGTAGAGCCATTTACCTCTTTCCCAATTGTCATTTTATTGTTATACTGGGAAGAAAGATGCAGTACTACATTATAGCCTTCCTGTCACTTCCATCACTGTATTGATCCTTTATTTCATAGTCCTATAGCAATGCAGTGGAAAAGAAATAATAACAATGTGGGAGATGTTAGTGCTTTACACTAACAACAGGTGCGGATGTAGCCTTTACTGTATCAACATTGCTACTTGAACCCACGTTCAAGTTGCAGTCTGAAATACATCTATTTGTATATTCTGATGTTTGATAGTGCCCTTGAACTCAGGGTCTCCTTGTCAGCATGGAAAGCTAGTCATCCTGCAGATCAGCACAGTGATGACAAAGAGGATACGCAAATAGTGCTGGAGGGGAATTTACTCCTTTGTAAATGACTTCAGACATTTAAAACTGTGAAAGAGAGCAAAGGACAATGACTGTACTTCTGTTTCTTTACAACAAACTAGTGGTGCATATATATATTTTAAGTTGGTATTGCTCTCAAATTTTCTGGTGTGTGATAAGTTGTTTATGGCTCAGCTTGTTATGGGTATTCTTTGGATCCTTCTAAACTAAACATCTGTTGCACATTTTTCTGTGGTCTTGTGGGACCTGAGATGCTGGTGTTCTCTATTCTGTATTCTAATTTACTTCAACTGATTGTTGCCAGCAGTGGGAATGGGCAACTTATGAACAACAGGATAATGTAAGTATGTGCATAATCTTTTTTTATTTTAGCACCAAGATCATGTTGTACAGGTTGGATCTCTCTTGTTAGTAGTTTAGCTCAGTATTGCATCTTAAGGTATATTGTCATTAATTAAAGAAGTTCAGGATATTAGTGTCTTATATTATATAAAAGAGGGTCACAAATAAAAGTAAGTATGGTAACCACTAAGTAAATGTATTCATGTGCACACAAATCATGCTAATGACATCAGATCTACCTCTTCCTGGCAGTCTTTGGCCTTGATGTGCCATTGTCTCTTGGACATAGCTTTGTAGAAGACACTAAAGGGAGAGCAGTAGGTAGAGCGTCGCAGTATCAGCTGACAATACATTGAGGATTACAAGAAGGCTTGATGGCAATGCTTCCACTAGCACTGGTTGGTGTAGCATCTGTACTTTGCATTATGGCAGTTTTTTCTTCTTGCTTTATATCCACAAATACTTGCCTATGAAGCAGGATGTTACCTGGATTCCTGCTGTAGTAAGTAATTGTTCAGCTTCAGGAGTAAGCAGTTAAGTGTCTGTGTTGCTTTGAGTTTGCTCCTGTGATCTAGCTTCCATGATTCATACTCCTGGTTGCCAACTGGAGTTAGTGTAAGACTTAATTAAATGTGTAAAACATTTTGAACTTACTGAATCATTTTCCTGAAATACGGTTTGTCATGCTGCGTGTAGCCGACAGACTTGCACACCTCTGACCCTCAGAGCCAGCTTTGATTAAATAATTGGCTCTAGGTGGGATGGGTGGGATACTTGGTGTACGTA
>JANHGB010002510.1:0-20648 GCA_026283785.1 Coracopsis vasa | reverse complement strand
GAAGTTGTGAATGCTCCATCCCTGGCAGTGTTCAAGGCCAGGCTGGACAGAGCCTTGGGTGACATGGTCTAGTGTGAAGTGTCCCTGCCCATGGCAGGGGGGTTGGAACTGGATGATCTTAAGGTCCTTTCCAAACCTAACTACTCTATGATTCTATGACATATGCTCTCCTCTTAGTTGATCCCTTTGCTTCTGGCTCTGTCAGGAGGCTGTCAGAGAGTACTAGATGTGGGGATTAAAATGATGTGACAATATCTTTTTTCCTCTCAGAGAAAGACATACTCTCATTTCTCTAATTATTGGCTTGATTTGTTAATGTAATAAAAATCTGATTTGATTTATTAAGAAGAGAAAAGAAGCTTATAAAGAGCGATAAGAGATAAAAACTTGAATTTCTGTTTAGATAAGGTTGGAAACCAGGAAGGGCTGAAGAATCTGAGAATGTCAACATAGTCTCAGAATTATTTTGGCAAACAGAGGTCTGTGTACCCAATTCTTTCAGTGTGTTTATTTATTGCTGATATTCTTGTGCAGTGAAATAGTTTCATATCACTGCTGCCTAGTCATTTTTCTTCAAGTATGTATGAGTTAGAATCACTTTTGCTGAAGCACTTAAATGGGTGACCGCTACATAGTATTATTGGGGGGCTGCATTGCAGTGGGATATTATGAGCTGGTTTGCTATGGTATGCAATGTTAGTACATGGACTTTCCCTCCCTTCCCTCAGCCTATCTGCTTTTAATGAATATAATTAAAATGCAGATGATACAGTTGAAGTTATAACCTACCTGGCAGGTGTAAGAGCCTTGTACAAGCACTGAGATATTTGTAGCTGATGACTTTAATGTACTGTACTAGAAGTAGTACGTCAGTGGTTTTGTTTTACATTTGTTTTGTGTGGAGCAACTAGTCACTTAACCAATCCATTACTTCTTACATTGATTGAGCAGTTTGATATAATGTTTCATCAGTCTCCTTGAGCTGATAAACAGGCTTGTTTGTAATAAAGGAAGGATTCCTGCTTTATTGTAGTGACTAATTCTCTGTCTTTGGAGTTGACAGCAACTACTTTATGCTAGGAAGTGAGGTAGACAGAAATCCCTAGGGCATCCTACAGGATTTCTACAGCTGGCCACATAAAAAGTTCTGCTTTCAAAAGTTGTGGTGCCATCTTGTCCCTTAAGAATCTTGTACAGAGGAGGCTTTGGTGTTTTTTCAGAAGATGTCATAAAAAGATATTGAATGATGTAAAAAAAATCCGGTTCCAAGAATTATTTCTTTTCCCAGCCTCCTAAGCCTTTTCAGCCCCACAGCAACTTCTTTGTGCGCCTCTATCCTTATGGCCTCCTCTTCAGCTCTGTCTTCACTCACTTGTTCCAGGCTTTCAACAAGACTACAAAAAATGATTGCTGCTGGGCACGTGGTAAGCAATAGATATTTCTTGTCTTCTGTTTTCTTTTCTTTATTGTTTTCTTCACTGTGTTTAATCTCAGTAAATGTCCCTCCATTTCACAGTAAACCTATGAATAAATAACTAACCTGGTGATAGGTTTGTCATCCTGTTCCTCATTTCAGTCCAACTCTCACTCATCAGTTCTAGAGCTGTGAAGGGTTTTCTTATCTCCATCCATACAGCACCAGCTTGCAACAGTATTTTCTTGCTTCCTATGGAAAGCTGTGGGTCCCCCCCGGGAACACAATTATTCCCTCATTAAGATAAGAAGTTATGTATCTGCCCATCTCTTGTAATCTGGAAATGTTCCTGACTGAAGTTCCAGAAGGAATGAGAGCTGATTGAGGGTGTAGGGTTTGGGATTCACTGTGCTATGAGAGATCTGTGTTTAGGTGGACTGTAAAGAAGCTTGGGAGTGGATGGTTGGCATCACTGGAGAAATTTTGATGCACATCATATAACAGGTCTGCTTCACCCTGTTCCTAATTCTTTCACTTCATCAAAGTGGAATTCTGGATGACCTCCTTTTTTCTTGTTTACACATATATCTGTTAAGAAAAAAAATCCCACTAAGCTCTTGGATTTGATGATAAAATGGACTATTATTTCTGTAAGGTGATTACATACTGTGGGTGAGATATACCTCTGCTCTGAACACAGACACAGAGCCTGTGAACTGCCCAAGAGCGCTCTCAGGGAAGGGAGACCCACCCTATAAAGCCTAGGGCTTCTGCTGCCTTTCTGCATGAGATACAGTTCAACATGTGCAAAAAGTTGTAGTCTTTGATACGTTTCAGTTATGTTACTTTTCTATTTGACTGAGCATCTCCTCCTGTGTTTTTCGTTTGGTTGGGTTGTTGGTTTTTTTTATCTTTGTTTGTTTGTTTGTTTTAAATATTGAAATTGATCTTTTCTTTTGGCATGCATAGCATTTTGTTTTTCTCTAAACCAAGAAGTCCTAACCTTTCCTTTAGGCCTTGCTGTTGAAATGTTTAGTCCATTTCTAAAGGACTTATTTTTCTGTTGCATCTTTTGCAAGGTAGAAAGAACAAATTCAAATGCAGTCTACCTAGGAAGGCTGAAAACTGAAGCATATGCTACTACATTCCTCTGAAGCATTTGCTACTACATTCCTCTGAAGCATTTGCTGCTGACCGCTAGCAGATACAGAGTACCTCAAGTATGATCCAGTATGATCCAGTATGGCAATTGCTGTGTTTCTGTAGAATTTTCAGAATTAAATGATTCTTTGCCTATCTGTAGTCTTCAGGGATATATTTCTAAGCGCAGTTGGACAATGAATATATGCAAATGAGTCCTGTTAGTGGACCACTTCTGATTTCAGCACAGTAAAGATTTTTGGAACAACACAGAGAGCCACAGAGGTTAATAGTAGGTAGTGTATTCAACAGGTTTTTCATGAGCTGCTTGTTTTGCCAGTCTGCAAATGTCACCTGAATCACAGCACCTTGTTTCTGCTCTTTGACTCAATGACCATCAAGGGATTAACACAAATAAAAGGCAGAAAAATAATGAATTAATGTGGAAAATCTAAACATGAAAAATCTTAACTGATGCAAATATCTATGAATATTTAAGGGCTGTAGGCACTAAGAAATGCATTTATTAGCTGACTAAATTTGAATAAAGGTTTGCAAGCAACTTTTTCTTAGTATAGCTAGATCATCCCTCTAAACTTTTGGGGAAAGAGGTGAAGCAGAACAAAGGACTTCCTAAAGCAAGGTTTTGTGACATCTTTAGCTATTTTAGCAAGCTTTTGAGCAGCACATATTGGCATCATGCAGTAAGAGGAAGCCAAATATATGTGCTTTGGAACATACGTCTCAGGTCTGAAGAGAGTTGTGGTACACCATAAAACATATCCTAACAGAAATCATAATGAAACCTAGAAATAAACAATTTCAAAAGGAAAAGAATAGTGCTTCAGAAGTCAAACTTCTGTATCAGTTGCTCAGTAGCCAAGGTTAAATCTACATAATGAGCAATGACTGAAGTTTTTACCTGCGATATGCCTTAGGACAGAAGGAATATTACTGAAGTAATTTCTTTAATGGAAGAAAGATGGTGCTATTATAAAATGTGACAGATAGCTATATCTTGGGGGGGGGGGGAGAGAAGAATGTATCTACAAACAAATTACTTGACTTTGCATAAGAAATCGTTGGCTTACATTATGAATTCACAAATACGAAGTTGCAGGAAGCTGCCTCATTAAATCGAATAAAAGTAGTGGTAGGGGGAAGAAAAGCATTGGGAATCACTTTCCCTACTTCAGGCCCATGGGAAAAAGAGTACTATGTGAGATGGAACACATTATGCATTCTAGTTTTTGCTTCTTTTACATGTGTGTTAATAATTCAAATAATTTTGAATGCATCAAGCCAAAATCTTAGTGTTAGACAAAGCTGGCAAATAATTTATCAACTGCAGAACAAACAGTTGCCTTTAATTGAAAGGAATCTTTCTACAGTCTACAATAACCCAACCACTGGGGCTGACAATAAAATTATATGACTTCTTTAAGCCAGCTCTCTAGAATAATCTAATATTCTAACATTTACATTATTAATTTGTTTATTCTCACTCTAATTTTGATATAATTGACTGAAAACTACTTAGCTAGCTCTTTTTCTCCCTCCTTCTTAACTGCTGTACTGACCTGCATCTCTGTTTTAATATATATACATACATGCACACATGCAAGGACACATGGTTGTAATCCCACCTCAATACACCTCATACTTCCCTGGTATAAACTGTTTTATTTTATAACATCAGATTGTAAACTCCCACTTTAAAATGAATTACACTGTGTAACCCTAACTAACACTGTCAAATGGAACTCAGTGAGACTACTTGCATTCAGTGAGACTGATTATCGACCTATTACCACTAAGCATGTGCACAAATAATCACAAGATGGCAACAACAACAAAAACACCACCACCACCAATGACAAAAAACAAGAAAGAAAGAGAGAGGAAAAATGGTGATGGATGTCAAAATATCAATCAATCATGTATCTGCATAAATGATTTGTTGGAAGAAGGATCCGATCATCATCCACGGTTATAGAAGTTGAAATTTGAAACAAAAAATGCATTTTTTTCTTAAAAGTAAGGTTAGGATTATTTTATTATTGTTATTAATTTATTTTCCTTTCTGCCATGGATTTTATTGTGCTAGCACCAGGTTGCTTTTGGAAAGACAGGTTGAATCTTGCAAGAGTGATAAATACTTGCAGATATGAGCATGCATCCAGTAGCATCTACCTTGAAGCCACCAATCCCAATCATCGTTACAAGTAATTGGGTTGCTTCTTCATCACTATCATGAAGGTAAAAGCTTCTTTTTCCTCTAAGGCAAGAGTGAGTTGCAGTTCAGATTGATTCTTTGCTGCCTGTAGTACAAGCAAATGAAAAGCAGAAGATGTAAATGACAGGTTAACGACTGCGGATAGATGATCTTTTAAAGCTTTCAGCTATTAACATGCTTCCAAACTTTCTACCATGCTTCAGATAAATGATTCAGTTGGTTTTTTAGCTGCAGTCATAACAGCAGGCAGGGCTGCATTTGTGATGCTTGCTGACTCCCATGTAAATGCTCCAGGACATTTCTGTGGACATGTATTCCTCATGTATTTGCTCTCTCTAGAATGATGTTTTTCCATCTGGGCAGTAGAGGATTTCAAAGGGAGCTTAGGCCCAATGTTATGTCAGGCTGGCAGCCAGTCATATGATGCCAGCATTTCAATGCCTGTGAGATGGATGACAAATTGCTGACTCTTTCTTGAAATGGCGCTGACAACAGCAGAAGGACCCAGATGAGGCTTCATGTTTCTTTTAACAAAGCAGCATGGCCTAAGGTGGATGGAGCCTAAATGATTGCTAGATCCAGCTTGCTCTTATTGCAATTTGCCATGAGGTTGGACGTTTTTCAGAGTAAGCTTCTTTCCAGACTAACAGCAGACAGGCAACAGAATGCAGAAACTGTAGTGAAGAAAAAGAACAAAACATAGAAATAATGTCTTAGCAAGGACTGTGTAGTGGTAGAACCTCAGCCAATTTCTGGGTGGGATTCAGTGAGGTTCTTCAGGGGATGCTTTAAAAGATGCATAGCTACTTGCCTCCACTTGAAAAGCAGATTCCTGCTGTGACAATAAGAGATGGTTGAAGTTACTGTAATTACAAAAATGATGTATGCAATCTTGATTGTAGATGGATTTTTCTGCAGTTGTATGGGCTCTGCTATTGGTGATGTTGTGGAAGTGAGATACATCAGTAATCTCTGCCTCAGAAGGAATAAAACAGGTATGTTTTACAGAAATTGGTCAACAGATGCAACAGAGACACACGGACATCTCCAAAAATTAACATACAAGCCTGGCATCACAGTGCTTGTCCAAATGTTTCCTTCTGTTATCTTCCGTCTGAGACCATATTTATTTTCTGTATACATCTCACTCTGCAGACGTTCCCCAAATTTATATTCCTCCAAATAATTCCTTATTTGTTAATGACACTATCTTGCCACCTTGGGACTTTTACTTACTGCTAGCAATGTAAACTGTGCATACTGTTGATTCATTTATAGTCTGGACATTGGAAGAATAACTATAAAGATTAACATAGCAAAATGGGAGAGTCATCTGTGACAGATATCTGTGGTGGTACAAAATCAGAGTCCAGCTTTTTGCTTAAAAATACATAATTTGTTTATTTATTGTTTGTTTTCTGTCAGTGGTTAGCTAGTGGTTAATGTATCAACACTTGTAAGCCAAATAGAGTGTGGTTAAAACGTGTAATTGCTTGTCTCTCTTTTAATATTATTTTCTTTTCAATAACAGCATTCCAACTGCTGCATGTTGGCTGAGTCATACTTAAAATTTCACTACAAATAAAAATGAAAATAAATAACTGAGGAAATCATTCCAAACTAAATTATGCAATGCTATGTAAATATTGGACAAAGAAATGTCCTACGTCTTTCAGAAATAATCTCACTACCTGTGTAAATGACTGATGAGGGTTTGGATGCTGTTTCTACACAGTGGACCGAAGTAGACTTTAGGGCCAGGAAAAGTTTCCAAGCAGTTGAATATTCCTAAGGAACTAGATCTGCTCAACAGATGTAGTAGTGTGGCCATCTAAAAGCCAATGGACTTTAATGGCATTAGAGTCCATGCTGCACAATGACAGTTTACATTTTTGTGCAGGTCTACACACACTTGATTCCCTAAGGCTGTGACTTCTGAGTGCGGATTTTACTGAGTTTAGGAAGGAAGCTCTGAGTGAAGATTCGTTTTTCCTTTCCATCATAAATTTCAAAACTTGTCAGAGACATGTAAGTGTAAAATAAATCTACCATGCAGATGGTCAGGAGTGCAGAGAGCACTATAGAAAACTCTACACAGATTTGAGCGTAATGGTTATGCACAGGAGTCAGAAGAGCACACCAGGATTACCACAGAAACGCAGGGTATCTAAAAGACCGTGTATGTAAATTAAGCCTTTTGATGTCAAAAGTACACATCTAAAAACAAAGTTGTTCATCAAAATGATGGTAAGGTATATAGCCAAACACACTTTTGGATTTGCCATCAGCATGGAAGAGACATTTGCTCATAACAAAACCAACACCTCCTCAACAAACTTGTTTTCCTCCTGAGACAGACATTATTAGTGCATCCCAGTGGAGGTGTCACTTCTTCAGAACTGAGAATAAACTACAGTGTTAATAGAAAAATATATTTAGAGCAGTATATTAATAATATTGTTCTATATTCTCAGAATATTTGCACAGAACACCTTTGAGGGCGTTAAGGTGCAAATGAATATGAATAAATGTTGAGAAGGCTGCCCTTCAAAAGTCCTCTTGTTAATTTGTCAGCTGTTCTAGAGGAACTTGAATCATATGCAATTAGATAAAGTTACTCTCTCTGTGCAAAAGGAGCAGGTGACCTCTGTATTGAACTAAGACTTAATTCCATCCTTCTAAGATACTAGGAGTTTCACATGTATTATGCTACTATGACTTTTTGAATGCGACAGGACTTTAGTGTGGGAATGCCCCTTGCTATCCCAGTTAGTTTACTTTTTAAATGGAGACAAAATGAAACAGGCAATAAAAGGGATATTTTGCTGTGACCACTCAGACACGTAGTCCACATCATAAATAACACTGGGATTTCTGATCTGTGCTTCAGCTGCATATGCTATGCTGATTATTTTTCTGCAGCTACAGAACAATATATTTGAAGAATTTTTCTTTTGTCTATGTAATGGAAAATGAGAAAATACCCACAATAATTTTGTAATTATCGTAGTAAAACTTAAGGAGACACTAAAACACAGTTTCTTAGACTGAGAAAAAAACTCTATTTGGGTAATATAACATTAAATATTAAAGTTACAGGATCAATAGCCCAACTGAAGTGCATCTGCATCAGCACGTGCAGCATAGATGGAGCCATTGTGCAGCAGGAAAGTTATGACACGGTTGTAGTCATGGAAACCTGGTGGGATGACTTGCACAACTGAAGTACTGCAAGGGGTGGCTATAAACTCTTCAGAAGTGATAGGAAAGGAAGTAAAGGCAGTTGGGTTGCCCTGTATGTTACAGAGTGTTTTGCTTTCTAGAGCAAAATGATAGGGTTGAGTGCTTATGGATAAGAATCAGGGGCAAGTCCAACAAGGTCCCTTTCCAAGGGCAAATAGCCAGTAACCTGCTTCACCACTTAGACATACAGAAGTCTACAGAGTAGGATAGGACCCATCCAAGGTTACTGAAGAAGATGGCAGAAGTGCTCATGGAGACACTTTCCACCATTTATCAGCAGTCCTGGCTAACTGGGGAGATGCCATTTGACTGGAAGTCAGCAAATGTGATGCTCATTTGCAATAGGGTCTGGAAGAAGGATCCAGGGAACCGCAGGTCTGTCAGTCTGACCTTAGTGCTGGGGAAGGTTGTGGACCAGATCATCTTGAGTGGAATCACATGGCATGAACAGGACAATAAGGTAATCAGACCCAGTCAGCATGGGTTTATGGAGGGCAGGTCCTGCTTGATGAACCTCATTTCATGCTATGACAAACAATCTATGACTCACTTAATGGATGAGGGAAAGGCAATGGAATTTGTCTACCTAGACTTTAATAGAGCCTTTAACATCATTTTCCAAAACATTCTCTTGGGGAAAATGACTACTCATGGCTTGGATGGGTTCATTCTTCACTGGGTAAAAAACTGGCAGGATGGCCAATCCCAAAGAGTGGTGGTGAATGGAGTTAAACACAGTTGGCTGCCAGTTACAAGTGGTTTTCCCTAGGGCTCACTAGGGGGGCCAATTCTGTTCAATGTCTTTATTAATGATCTGGACAAGGGGATTGAGGGCACTCTCAGTAGATTTGAAGAAAATACCAGTGGTGAGGATACTATTGGTCTGCTTGAGGGTAGAAAGGCTCTATGAGGGATCTGAACAGCCTGGATAAATGGGCTGTGGCCAGTGGTATGAAGTTCAACAAGGCTCAGTGCTGGGTCCTGCACTTAGGGCACAAATGTAACAGGAGACTAGAAAACAGTAAGCATATTTATGTCACATAGAGGGAAAAGTCTAGGAAAGATGATGAAAATTAAGTCCATTAAATCCAACAACAGTAGTAAGACATTTTTGTGATAATGTTCTCAAAGAGTTTAAAGCTGTATTTGGAGAATGCCAGTGTAAGAAGAATGAGTCAGCATGGGTTTGGGAAGAAGAAATTATGACAAATAATCTTGACTATATTTTAAAATGGCATAATGATTGGCTTACAGAGGGAAATCTGGTAGACATTTTATAGTGGATTTTCAGGAAAGCTTTAACAAGGTTTCACATGATGGATTACTGCATAAAGTCTTCTAAATATGGATTAGGTGATCAATGCCTATAATGGCTAAGGAATTGCTTAGAAGATAAAAATGAAAGAATTAAAAGTGTATTTTGTTCACCAAAGCTGAGATCTTTCATGGGAGTCCCTCTAGTGTCTTCAGCAGGACTTCTATCAGGACTGTCATGTGAAGTGGAAGCACACAGGATCCTTCAGTGATTGCTGTGTGCCTTCATATTGATAATTTAGATGGTCTATAATACAGAAGAGACATTTTCAAATAGCTGACATGGGTTTTTTTAATACCATGTGGTGGTCTATAACTCAGGGGGCTCTGAAGCATATCTGGACACTTCCACATTGTGCAGGGCAATGCTGCGCAGGGCAATGCTGTGCAGAGGTACCGGAGTGGATCTCTAGAACGGTTCATAGCCCTGGTGTGGTGTGGCTCACAGACTACTGAGCCAGTGAGCTCAGTGCAGGACCGTGGTGATAGGGCTATACTTTGGGGTCTGGACTTAGCTGGTGGTCCTGCTGAGCTGTGTGGACTTAGCTGGTGGTCTAGCTTGTGAGTTGTGTCCTTAGCATGCTGTATTACCTTTCTCTGGGTGAGCTAAATTGTCTTAGGGGGAGATTTGCAGGTTAAAAGGCCAGATCCATGTCAGATGTCAAATGATGGCACCTTTCAATGGAATAGCACTCTTTTTATTAGTTCTTGACAAGAGCACATAGAGGGGGAATAGCTTATGTCAGCAAATGAACTACTATGAGAAAAACAGGCATCTGAAGCTGTTATTGATAGTCAATTCACATAACGGTTGTAGGTCTGTGTTTTAAGAAATGTATTGCTCTCCATTTGAAATTTAGACCATCAGGCTGTAACTTTGCCTCTTCAGTTAGATCTATCTGAGAAAAGTTGTTCTATGTTGAGTCTTGGTCTGGCATGCAGAAGAAAGATGACTACTTTAAAACACTATTATCTAAAGCTCATCAAAATAGATCATTACCTTCCAATACAGCTAAGGGAACTAATTCACAGAGAACTGAAACAATTTGCCCCACAGGTCCACTGCAGAGTAGGGAACATAATTAATATCGTATAAAGCCCAGTACAATGCTCCATTCGCTACTCTAATTAGAAAATTATATCAGTTTAAGGATGATGAATGATACAGACTTGGAGATGATAATACAAGTATGCATATTTGGCATATAGATCCATCTCCAGAATGCAGCTCAGCTTGTGAGTATAGCGAAACTTTGGTTTGGAAAAAGAAATACAAGTGACGGCACAGTGTATTTGAGCTACCTAAAAACTGGTCCATCTCTAAGTTTGGAAGGGAACTGGAAGTAACTAAATTATCACTCTATTCTCTTCTGTAGTTCTTAGAGAGACATAGGAAGAAACTCTTTTCTCTTCTAAACTTATCTTTTGAAATGCTGCAAAATTCAAGCAAAATAAGCGCGAGTGTCAAAATCCCATTGGTTTTCCTTATGTAGTTCTGAACACATTGGCATATCATTGGACTTATGCAGGTTTTTTGAAAAGGGTTAATTGTACCTAAAAGGTGTCTGTGTCTCCTGGTTAATCTTTTTGTTTACCTTGTTCAGTTACTTCTTCAAAGGCATTAGGTAGTTTGGGGATAGTTTTGATCTCAAAGCATGTTTCAGTCTACTAAAGTACTTCGCATTTAGGACAGATGCTTTGGAAATCAGAAATCCAGCATTTCCTAAAGTATAAACCAAGGATTAGTAGGAGTAGAGATGAGTGGGGAATAGGCAGGTAGCACCATAAGTGTTCAGAAAGCCTTAGGGAAATATTTGTCCATAACATCAAAGTACACTAATTTAGATCCAAAGTAGTGGGGAATGGGAATAACAAAAGCTATTTGCAGAGAAAATAATCTGGGAAGTATTGATATAGTACATAAGAATGAAGTGTTACTTTATTTCCTGTAACAACAGTGGCAACACTGCACATCATAGACAATTCAGTTTGCCCTTGGGGTTTTTTTGGTGAACAGAGTCACTTTGATTTTAAAAAGCAAGGACTTGAGTTTGTAAATGCAAAGCTTCAGATTTTACGTTCTCCTAGAAGACTCAACTGCTTAATATATACATCCAAACCCCACAAATACCTTCTAACTTAAATCTTGCTTTGACTTAGCCTCTACATCTTTTCAAGGATTGATAATGATACAAAGATGCCTTTCAGATGAAGGAACAAGATTACATGATCTTAATTCCAATGATATTCAAACTGGTCATGAGTTTGATTCAGTTTAAAAAACCACAATGCTAAAAACATTTGTAAGGTGACAAATTTGCTCAGGTATGTACATTTAAAAAATATTTTGAGGTATTTCTTGATTTTTTTGGGGGGACAGTAACCATATTTAAGTTCTCTTTTAGTTTTATGTTGAAGAGTTTCAAGTTATAACATGGTCAAGTGGTCAAACCTACCTTTTAAAGCACTGAGATAATTGAACATTTGCTTTGAATATGATGATTTTCAGTAGATTGATTGTAATGTCGTCATCTTGCTGTACTGAAGGTCTGAGCTGAGCCATAGATAGTGCTACCCCCAGCAAAAAATTGGTGATGCTGTGAATGTGAGAACTGAATAATGAACTGGCAATGAAAACATAATAGCCCATGGCCAATGGCATATCTCCCACAATATGTTCCTCTGCATTGGGTAAGGCTGTACATTTTCAATTTCTGCTTTAAAATGTTCATTCCCTATTTTCCCATCTTTCTCCTTTTCAAAAGTCTTCCCCAATAATCTTAAAATCATTTTTGAATAATTGCATCAATTTAAAGGAAATGAACACTGAGCATTGCACAGGAAAATGAACTTTTTCAAGTCAAATGGCTATAGAATTATCTACAAGACTTCAATTTTTTGAATCCTCACGGACATGAACTTTAATAGAATATCTTGCTAAATTGCAGTTGTGATGAAAGTTTTAAATGATACTCAATTTTCACCAGCTAGTAATAAATATAGCACAATATTATACGTTGACCTTGCAAAGGCATCTGATAGAACAGATTGTAGTCAGCTGTAGGGATTTACTTGAAAACTGTAACAAACTAGATATGGAAGAGGCAATGCTATAGCATATATGCCTTTCTCTGAACTTTGAACAGATTGTAAAGGAATAAACATTCAAATGTTTCTTTATTGTCATGTGTATGAAAATGCCAGGGTAAAACTTTGCATTTTTATTCCTGACTGTGTATATAGATAGTATTATTCTCCATCCAAATGTACAATATGAAAACTTGTCTGCATCAGTCATTTTGAAATAATTGTTTTAATTTGGGGCTATGGCTGAAAGTGAACACAAGGTTGTTGTCATCTCCCAGCTGTCACTTTTCCAACAATTTCCTTTATTCCAGCTTGACAGATAGCAAATGCTTGGTGGTAACTTTAAATTTAAAATTAATTGCCAACCAGCTGATAAGAAACATATCAAATATTGTATTTCACTATATAAATAAGCTTATCCAGAAGAACAAAGAAGATTCTAATGACTTTCATTGTTGTACTACCTTGGTTATCAAATTTCCCACTAATCAAACTTTAATTTATGTCAAGTCCCTGACAGCTTTACATATCATATTTCTTTATCATACACCTCTGTTTATCAAAGTTCTGTTTATAACATCTCTCAGGCAGAGGTATGATACTCTGCATGCAGAAATGCAGTTGGCACTTGAGACTTTGACTGGCAGTGTTGCGTTTTTTAAGCCAAGATTTAAAGGATAAAGGAAAATTGCCATTGTCTGTGAACATGAGAAAGAAATGTCTTTGCTTATTCTGAGAGATTATGAGCAATGATGGAAGAGATTGTAATGCAATGTGCTTAGAAATCCCATTTGGTTAGTGCTAGAGAGCTGAGAAGCTAACAAAGGAATTTGATTGCCCACAGAGAATAGCTGCTGAGTTTGAAAACAAAATTTGGAACTTGATTTGTAGAATGACTTGGTGTCATTGGTAGGATTAACTGCATCTGTGTCATCTTTCTCTCTTCCCTTTTTTTGTCTGAGCTGTCATGTCTTGTGCTATCATACATTTTACGATGCTCTCCCTAATTCTTGCCCAGGCAAAAACGTGGCTCAAAGAAGCGTATCCACCAGAGCCACCAACAAGGCAACTCGTTTTTAGTTCCTATGGGTTTATAGGCAATGACCCAGTACGCCCTTTGCAAAAGGAGTTTAGTTTTAGCAATAGAAGCAAAGCGATTAAGGCAAAAGCATTTAAAAGCAAAAACAAAGTCAAAGTGTTTGCATCTATCTTCCTTGCTCAAAAACTGGAAGTTCTAAACTTAAAAAAGCATAATCTAAAAAGCTGAAAATAAGAAGTGTCTGACAGGACTGACTGTTCTTTTTCAGAGTTGAAGGGTTGCTCAGATTTATCATCTCTCTTGGGTAAGATCTCCAGTTATAAACAAAAAAGTGCCTGGTACTTGAACTGGCAGATGTCTTTAATGTCTGCAAACAAGCCTTGCTTACACAGCTTGGCAAGCCTGGGTGTTGAAAGCGAATTTGATTGTGAAGACAGCAAGAAGACCTTGCAGAGGAATTCAGGGAGTTCCTACGTGAGAAGGAAGCTGTGTGGCAGGGAGTGTGTCATTCACAACATGGGGATTGAGCCATTGTGCAGGAAGCCAGCAGGGACATCCCCACTCTTGCAGAAAACAGTGGGGTATTTACTGCTGAGGTGCATCCAAGCTTCATTTCTTACAGCACCTCCAAAAGTTTCTCTTTAGTAATGCATTATTCTCAGAAAGACATTCAGGTGTTTGTCCCATTGCAGAGACTTTCTTTTACACTGCCCACCAAGGGGCATACAATCTGAGGAAAGAGCAGTACTTTCCGCTTGTATAACTTGCATAGATATTCTGCAGTGACAAATTATTTACACGATTACAACTGAAAGCAATAGCGGATGTCTGATTACTTCTATGAAGTGATGGATCTGAGTCAGTATAAAATTCTTGATCAGCCCTGAGCACAAGTCACGAAAAAGGATTTTAGTGAACAGGCACTTATTGGTGCTTAGAGCAGATTCCTCAGGCAATTTATACTAATCGGGACTATCTGCAGATCTTAATGTGGGCCAGTACTGAACATGAAATCCTTATTTTCATACATGATTTTGTCAAAATACAGTTCCTGGAAGACCCAGTTATTTAATCAGGGACTCCCACTTTTCTAGTGGAACTTGGTGCGGCTGTACCTTAAATTATAGCATAATAATTTCAGCTGTGGAAATTGCATGTAAAAGTTTGCTTTATTCTTTTAAACTCTTTTGGTCACTGTTTTCTGTGTATTAACAGATATTACTCATTTTAGTAGGTGACTGTGTATTTTTAATTTTCCAGTTCCACGCTTAAGCTGGTAGCTGTTTTACCCTGTTAGACCATGAATATGCCTCTTCCAAATTTGCTCTCAAAGACAATTTACCAGACATTTTCTTTCTTTGATAAGAGCAATCTGTAATAATCAAAGTCTTTTTTCATTCATAAAGGTGTCCCAAATTCACCATAATTTCCTAAAACAAGAGAAATTTATTTTCTTTGTCTAGCCTTTTTCTTGTTCAGGATAATTGCTGATCAAACAGAAATCTGAAGGAGCCCTCATTTGCAAGAAACTCTTTAGCTTTGTAGCGCTTTTTTTTTTTTTGCTACTTTATTTCATCTTTTTCTGCTCATTCTACATGCTGTAAAACCATAGCAAACAAATTACAGCTTATAATGAACTTCTCTTGCATGATAATTATGTTTTACGAATAAGCAATGCACTGATCTGCTGCAGAGGAGAGGCTAGTAAAAATCAGAGTGAGAAGCTTTTGCTGCTCTTTGATCTAACTTTTATAGTGTGTGCATTCACTTAACAGATCATTGAACTAGGAATCTGGATGTGTTCTAAATAGAGACTACTTCATTTTACTCAGCTTTATAAAACTGTTCTATAAAACGCTACAGCTAGACCAGGAAGAAACAGGCAATTACAAAACAGGGAAAGAAACAGCACCCAAAGAGTAATGTAATTTTCTAACTATAATTTTCCTGAGAACAAGTACATTGATACCTTTCTAGATGCCAGTGCTACTCAGTATTTTAGTAACAGTTTTGAATGACAGAATTAAATACACGCTATTAAAATTGCATAAGGTCTGAAGTAGGTAAAGGAAATTAAGGACCAGGTCAGAACTCAAACTAGAGGAATAGTCTCCAAACCAGGAGGAAAGTCAACAGGCTGAAGTGAGGAACATTCAGATTAGGCAGGGAGAATGAACTGAAAAAATGCAAAAGAGGCAGCAACCTACTAGGCAGCAATTTATTAGATAAAGCCCTTGGGGCGAAAAGGGGTAGAATAAAGTGAATACGTGTAATGATATCATATTATTGTAAATCAGGTGAGCACCTTGCTGAGATGTATAAGCAGAATGGATAACAGCCTGCTGGAGCTACGAAGTGATCTTTTTACACTTTCCATGTTGATAAAATTATCTGGAGTCGTGTCTTCAGCTTTGGACAATGTGCCTAGAGAAAGCTATGGACCAGTTTAAAAGAAGAGAGCAATGAGAACAGGCAGAGGTCTCAAAAACATGAGCTAAGAGAAAAGGATGAAATAAATGGAGAAGATTAACAAGCAAAATGTAGGGAATAGAAGACTCAAGTCTTACAAAAAGCAAGAATATCACAGAGAGAGAAAATTATCTCATGATTTTGTGAGAAAGCAAGAGCTGGAATAGATGTGCTCTTGTGAGAAGGAAATGTGAAGTTGTTGTGAGATCAAGGGTGCAATTTACTCAGGTTTGTATGGTACAGGATTTTTTGCCACTTTCCTTGGAAAATCATACAAATAAATAACAGGCACACAACTACTGGTGTGTCTCAAGAGCTTCCCACTGGGATGGCTGTGGTGTGTTTTATGCACATAGAGAAAAAAACTGTGAGGAGAGCAGCAATTGACTCTTGAGCTGACAGTGCCATCTGTGGAGCTGCAACAAACTGCCCTGAATGGTGACTCAACCTAAAAGGAAACATGGACAGACCCAAGACTTTGACAAGCTTATCAGGGGAAAGAGGCCCCTTTGCTGATGCAGCATCTTTTAGTGGGAGAATAAATATTTTTTGAGTTCTTACCAAAATGTGCATCATCTTGGATACAGTTTATAGATTTATCTTTCTTTGCCAACTGAGCTTAAGTTACCTGCTAAGCCTGAGTTTGAGCCGCTGTTAGCTGTGGGTTTGGTGCCTGGTTATAACTGGTTTGTGCTAGTTTTTTTTGCAGGAAGGGCTCTGAACTGTTTGCCAGCAGCTCACTTGTTTTCCCATATGATGAGGAATGTAGGTGACACGCTTGTTCTGGTCATGCTGGAAACGAGAAATCACATGTGAATGAGGATCAAAGGGGAGCGTGCCTGTTACTGGACAGAAGTGCAAAGCCTGGAGAAAGCACTTAAACCAAAGGGCTTGAGAACAGCCAAGGGAGAATAGCAGTCCTGTGTAATATTGTTCAATAGCCCTTTACTTTGTGTGCTATTTCCTCATCCAACACAGATAACATGGTGTACAAAGGCTCTCATCAAACAAATCTTTCCAGATGATCATACCCAGAAGTGCCTCATCTGTTTCTGGACTTGGTTTGTAACTGCTGGATCAGTTGAGCAATCCAGAGGCAGCCAAAACAATTTCAGATGTTGCTGTGCTGAATTCCCCAGCAAGGCAGTATTTTGCATGCTGCTGGAAGGGGCAGTCCCAGTCTCCCACTTGTAAAACTCAGCCTTTAGGAGCTGGATTGGAAAGAAACCTCTGTGGCACTAAACTGATCTGACCAGGGATTGTGCTCTGTGGATCATCCCCATATGCTCAAGCTCGCTTCCTTTATCCTCAAAACATGATGCCCATGTCCAGATTGCCTCCTGGAAACAATCTTTGGCATCTGGTATCTCCCAGGCTGTGCCTGGGTGTCATCTGGGCAGTACTAGCTGGCATGGGCCAAATCCACATGAGAGGCTCTGCTAACAGTTAAAACAGAATTGTGGACTATTGCCAAAGTCTGTGCTTTGGCCCTGTTTTATTTACTGGTATTGATGTAGCCTAAGAGAAACTCTGCTAGTAAAATGATTGTTATATACAATACAGTGAGTCTGATTAAATCTGTATGGGGATTATTTTCAAGGGACTAGAGAGGCTGTATGCATTGGTAAACATATATGGCTTCCAGAAGACAACTGTTTTGTGAACCAGACCATCAGACATGGGACAGCCAGATGTTATCACTTCACTGTCTGCTTTTGGTGAGAGGAAATCTTGCAGTCCTCTGCATGGACCTCCATGGGCTGCAGGTGGATATCTTCTCCACCATGGACCTCCATGGGCTGCAAGTGGATATCTTCTCCACCATGGACTTCCATGGGCTGCAGAGGAACAGCCTCCTTCAGCATGGTCTACACCATAGGCTGCAGCTCAGGCATTTGTAGCACTGTCTTCCCTCCTTCCCTCCTTGGTATTTGCAGGTCTGTTTCCCTCATGTTTTCTCACTCCTTTCTCCAGCTGCAGTTTTCGTTGCACAGTTCTTTCCCCCTTCTTACCTATGTTATTCCAGAGGTGCTACCACTATCACTGATGGACTCAGCCTTGGCCAGATGTGGGTCCAGCTTGGAGCTGTCTGGCATTGGCTCTGTTGGACACAGGGAAAGCTTCTGGCATCTTCTCACAGAAGCCACCCCTGTAGGTTCCCTGCTACCAAAACCTTGCCATGCAAACCCAATACATTCTTGGTGTGGCTCTGTGAGTTCCTGTACCTACACAGGGCAGGCACCTGGACTGCATGACTGGGACAAGTCTGAGATGAACTCTTTCAGTGGAAACACAGATTTGATCAGTTTAAGGCAATCGTGACATGTCAATCTCAGAAAGCTTTGTGCTGTGATCTCCCCTGAAGATCTACTTGTGGCTCCTGTAAGAAACCAGCCAACTTGCATATATGCATTTTTTAGCTCTAAGGATGAATGCAACGAGACTTGCAGGTTGAATGAAGGTAGGTGTATGCTTAAACACGTTCCTTATAAATAACACTTATATTTTTTGGAACCTGTGTTAATACGTATATTTTTTCTGTAATTATAAAATTTAAAAGGGGCAATATCACAGGCAGTGATCTAACATCAACTTGTGCTGTGTCTTGGTTTTCAATTAATTTTTGGATTTCTCACTTTTCAAGTATCAACTCCTAATGCTTTGAGGCCTTCTCTTTGTCAGTAGTGGGCTTAGTAACTTGTGTGCCCATTTTATTAATATAAGTAATTAAAAATAAAATGTAATATGCCACTAAAATAAAGGTTAACCAACTAATTAACGCGGAAAAAGTTTCAGTCCTCTGCTCCCAATCTGTAGCTGGCATGCTAGTTTTTTTCACTGCATATTTGCTCATACTGTACTTTCTGGGTTAGTCATAGTAAAAAAAACTACTAAAAGCAGCATATGTGGGGATTTTTTGATTCTTTTGACGTTGTGCATTTCTCAACAATATCAAGTGACTATTTTGACATGTTACAAACGTGCTTCCTTTTACTCTGCTTTTAAATCAATGTCTGCTCTGAACCCAATTTAGTCAATAGAATTTTATTGCCTTCCAGTGAATTTGTGTTTCATCCTGAAAGACACATAAAATATAGTACAGTTCCTTTAAATAACAGGAAGAGGTTGTTTTGTGGCTTTGCATTTCTGCCAGGTCTTCTAGTACACTGTTCTCCTTCACTTTTCAAGGCTGTAAAACGTGGCATGTAGGAAGAAGAAAAGGACAAAGGTAGAAAACCTTTGTCAAAGTACTGCAAAAAAAAGCTGTTAATAATCCTCATTTAAAAAAATATATATCCGTATATATATATTTAAACAGAATGAAGCCTACTGCAGAATTCCATATAGGTAATTTCTATAAAGTTCAGCAAATGTGCCAGTGTTCAAACCCAAACTTAAAAACACAGAGAAAGAAAAAATCCTCTAATGGCAAAAATTCTGGTGTGTCACAAAGCAAACCAAAACAGACTTATTTCTTTAATTTTCAATTTGAAAAGATATCTTCATGAAACTCATGCAGTTGGGATAAATTCATGGTCCCAGCAGGTCTGTCACAATAGCACACACGGTGTCTTCTGTAATTTCATGGTGATAATAGGATGCTTAGGTTTTCTGTAGACACATCCAAATCACAAAACCTCATTGCTGCTAGTACAGGTAGTTTGTGGTACAGAGGCATCCAGTGAGCAGCAGTAGGTCAGGGCTGTAGAGAGGATCCAGATTCACCTGTACAGGAAGCTGACCCTGTCTCTGAAGCATTATCTGACCATAATCAGGCATTGGTGTCACTCTCAAAGTCTTGATGGACAAGTCATCAAACGGATGCAGAGTGAAAAAATAGCTCTGCTCCTCTGAGTCATAGATTAGGCAAGATTTCATTCAGCAATATATTTTGCCATTTCCCTTGCTGAACACAGTGCTTTGGATTTCATTTTCAGGATTGGTGAACCTAACAGTTTTCATGCGCACACAAATCTAGTGAGAAGCAGAGAGCTGAGGTGCCCTATAACTTAATAACATCATCCTGAGATGATGGGAGTATTGTATGACACAGGCTGGCAAGAGACACTAAATTGAAAACCATACATCTGATACTCCATTTTCCTTGGAGAATTGTGACTTGTACATGGTCTGTGATAACATACTGCTGAGAAATTTCTTGGTGTTGCTGACATATCATTGGAAGGTAGGACAAAATGCCATTCTTTAGTTTCACTGGTTTTCCCTAGTTAGAAAAGTTTTCAATAGGTAAGTAAAGGACCTTATTCAGCTGTTTTCATACTAATATTATATTGGTAAATAGTAAAACAGATGTTACTACTGTAGTATGTTAAAATTTAGTGGTCTGACAGAGCTGGTGGGTGCCATCTGAGACATGAGGTATGCTTTGTAAGATAAGTGGTCTGGGACACGTTCATAAAGATTTCTTATCAATGAAGACCAGCATAGGATTCTCCAACACAAAAATGCCTTTGTTTCAAAACTGGGATGTGAGGAGTGATGCTCATTGGAATCATAGAATCTTAGAATCATAGAACAGTTAGAGTTGGAAAGGACCTTAAGATCATCTAGTTCCAACCCCCGTGCCATGGGCAGGGACACCTCACACTAGACAATGTCACCCAAGACTCTGTCCAACCTGGCCTTGAACACCACCAGAGATGGAGCATTCACAACTTCCTTGGGCAACCCATTCCAGTGCCTCA
>JANHGB010002503.1:20151-32171 GCA_026283785.1 Coracopsis vasa | reverse complement strand
CGATATCCTTGCTACCCCACAGGATGGTTCTGATGAGGTAAGGAGTGAACGGCACACTTACCTAAACCTTGTAGTCAAATCTAATTGATTTCTGTTGTGCTTTCTGAGGGAATGCATCTTTAAAGACAGATTTTACACTCAATGTTGAGTTGTCAGGGCACCACTTTAAGCAGTCCAGAGGTGTTCATTTGCCTTTACATAGAGTAGACATGATGATAAATAAATACACTTTGAGTACGACATTCCGAAGGATATAGGAATTTGGGAATAGTGAAAAACCCTTTTTCACTAAGTACAGTAGTACATACAGGGTCTGTATGACTCAGTCTCTAGGACTACTCCTAAAGGCCTTAAAAAATCTTTTTTTACATTTACTGCTCTTTTTGCAGCTAGAATAACATTTGATGCATTTGATACTGTAGTTTTTAACATCACTTTTATGATGCCACTGCTAGCTTGCAAAGCAGGAGCAAGCAGCAGGAATCACATGGGGAGGTACCACATCCAGGGCTCCTTCCTGAGCCTTTGCAAAGGAACGGCCTCAAACTTTACACACTAATCTGCATTGCCCAGGTTTAGTTCCACGAGGCACCGTCGCGGGCTTGGGTTTATGGAGTTCTTTTCTTGATCAGCTGTTGGTCTGATAGGAAGTGTTTCTGGATATCACACCGGAATTGGCCTGTTTGAGGGAGAAAAGGGGAAAGAATCTCCTGCAGCCTAAATCCAATTAGGGGGTTCTGAAGCTGGGGAGACGGGAGGAAGCTGTTCTTGTGGGTCATAAGCTGCCTCCATTTCCACCCCTGTGCAGCAGCATGATCAAAAGCAGAAGCAACCTCGTTTTCAGAGCAGCAGCTGATCTACTATGAAAGAGCCGAAGGGTGGGGCTGGGTGGGCGCACGGTGTTTGTCCCGGTAGCGGTGCTGCGGGTTGGGGTGTGTGTGCGGGTATATCCTCATAGCGACACGAAGTACAGGGATCCATTGGGAATCAGTTAACATGTCCGTGCGGCGTGGCAACAGCAGCGATGTCTGCGCCCTCGTCCTCAGCCAGGGGCCGTTTGGGCTCTCAAGGGCCCGAGCAGTGCGGGGAAAAGGTTTTACAATTCAGATCAACAGCCCAGACGCCAAGAAGCTGCCTCCTTGGTTTTATGTTATTAAATATCAGGCTTTGGAAGCAGGGTGCAGTGCCACAGAGCAGCCTGTCAAGGACACAGCATCAAGATGCTGCAAGCGCTTGTCAAGAGAAATCTATTTTTGAGAAGCTGATGCATAAATTCAAAGGAAAATGAGGCTTTAGTGCAAATGATGTTCAAAATAGACACGGCAAAGGAGTTCTACTCTAATCGCTTTGAAACAAGAAATTAAAAGAGGCCTGGTAAGGCAGCAAGAAGTTGATGGGATCAAAGAAGTGAGTGGGTTTGAGTGATTTTCGAGCTAATAACACTTTCTTCAATAAAAGTACTTAAATGGCAAAAGCACACTTGCAGTGCCATTGCATCACAACCCATGGGACTGCCTGGAACTATTGTCTCCAAGGAAGAGTATGACTCACGGCGATTTTAACGCATCTCGTCCTGAATGCACAGTATTTTCACAGCTGAGATGCTCTCCTTTGTCCTATTTGATACAAATAGCACAGGAACATAGCAGGAATACATGCACAAAGACCTTACTTGCACTGCACCTTCACAGCACCGAACGGCTAACACTGAAAAGTGCTCAAACAACAAAAAACAGAAGAGCATAACACAAGGCAACCATCAGTTCAAGCAGCAGATGCAACCTTAAGCTACATCTAAAAATAAGTATTGATTTATTATGATTCTTTTGAAGTGCACTCGTTCAATTAGATTTTATCAGTGTTTTTGACGTAGGTATCTGGATGCCCTTTACCAAGGCAGAAAAGGATACCATGCTTGTTACTTATAAAAATATGTACTTATATTCCCCAACAAATGTTGGAAAACCCTAATACCTGTCAGCAAAAAAAGAAGAAAGTCATTGCACCCATGATACACATCATCAAATCGCTCCTTGTGTTTTGGCACGGGCAGACAATTGTTTCTAACAGACAGTACCAGTTACTATCTTGGCAAAGTGAGTCTCCCAACGTCATTGTAGATCTGCAAGATGTAATTAAAACATCTCCACTTGGTATAAGAAAACCTGAACATTTTCAAGTGTACTAATGAAAGTTGTATTGCTTCAGTGTTATCTGGTACAAGGATACTGGAAGGAGAATTCCAGTACTCCAGAATAATCACCAGTAACAGTCTAAAGAATTCCAGAGTCAGTTCATAAAATATATAAGCCAAATACGAATTTAAGTTCTTTGCTGTCAATTTTAAAGCCAAGGTTAAAGGTTTTAAAGGCCTGAATTCCAAAGTACATGTTACAGCCTTTTCTCAGAAATTTCAAGAGCTATATAAAAATCAACTTCAGTTTCTCATATGGCCTCAATTGTGCTTTCTACAGCCTCAAATTGTGGTGCCTCTAAGCATAACAAACCTGATCTGGTAAAAAATGATTTTAACCTGCAACAGTATATACTGCAGAAAATAACACACTGCTTTCTAGAACTCAGAAGCAAATCCTCTCATCTTAGAGGCCACCAAATAGCTCAAGGTCAGTGCCCCATAAATCAGAAAAGTCACCCATCACTGCTCTCCTGTGCTATATCCTCCATTCGCCAAGAAGCTGTAGCTTTTCTTGACTATCCCTAATAGAAAAACATCGCTCCCCTAGAGAAAAAAAAATAGCATCAGCTTCAGACTAAAAGGAAAAATCAAACTTTAATATTAATTTAAACATTTCTAGAATTAACTATTGGTACAAAAGTATTACAGTACAAAAAATACTATTATTATTAATAAGGAAGAAATTCATATACATAGAGAACCCTTACAAAATGTACCTTAGGGAACCCAAGCATGCCATATCCCCCACAAATGATGGCAGAACATCAGCCTAAGTGCTAGAGTGAATGCACCATTTTTCCACTTTTTAAAATAAGAAAAGGGATTATTAGCTTCCATCCACCTGATGCATAACAGACACAGAATTTGTGTTGTTTCAGGACTCTGCTCTTCCCCCATGAAGTTACCATTGTACATTCAAACCTTTTAAAGCCGTAAGTCTGCCTCTCTTAAATCAGGAGTAACCCCTCTTGGGGTGAAGTCACATTCAAGAGAGGTGTCAGTAGTGCCAGGCCAAATGCCTTCACCGGTCACACTGTAGTTTTAGGATGTTGTCAAGACAAACAGGATGCAAGTACATCAGCATAATCAAAACTGAATTATAAAAGATAGATGTAGTAAATACAAAAATGAAGTTCTAGCAGTAATTTTGAGGTTGATGACTCCATGAGGAGTTCATAAGGCTGTGAGGTATTTTCACTTCCATCAACAGAACAGCACTGTGCAAATTTTCAGAGCCTTTTATCTCTGATCTCAGAGGTCATCAGGATACTCTATTTAAAACATCTTCCACATGTTTAAACATATGAAGGAAGACTCTTCAATTTTCCATAATTTACCATACAAAAACTTGTCAAAATCCGAAGCAAAGAACTTCCAATTTTTTGCAACAAATGAAACACAAGTTTGTCCTGCCCAACATAAGTCTTGATGAATTAAACATTAATAGGTCAATGGAACATTTCCTCCTCATTCCTCTGTATACAGAATAATTCTGCCTTTACTTGTAAACAGGAAGCCAGGTCTGAAAGCACCGACATCCAGGGGGAAATAAACATAATCTGATTTATGATCTCCAAAAGGAAGACTGCAGAGCGCCCTTTGGTAAAGGAATCTCCTTCTGCTGTAGACATTCCTGGTGGAGAAAAACAAAGGAGAAAGAAATGTGGGCTTAATTTTCCACCTCTTCTCAGGAATTTTGACAGATCTCACTGCACACATTCAAAGCACTGCTAATAAATGCACCAAAATTCATTTTTAAATGAAAGTACAAGCTCTGAAGCTCTCATATTTTAGTATCATAATCTAAGTCAATACTCAAAGACAATTTAAATCAAGTATTTTACAGTTTTGCAAGCTTTCTGAAAGAAAAGATGCAGAAATGCTCAACAAATGCTATAGAGAGCAGATCAAACTGTCTCCTTCCACATGTATCTGATCAGGGAAGAGATAAAACCAAGCAAAGCACTGATAAAAAATAGCTGTTACAGAAATGACTCAGCAGAATCCTCCTCAGCGTACACCTCTGCTCTTACTGCAGCCAAGCTCTCAGAACTTCACTTATGAATAAAACACATTTTCTCTGAGAAAAACGAGATGTGAGGCAAGAAAGCAGCAAGATGTTTGACATCACAACTATCATTAAGGTAATTCAGTAACTGTAAAGTTTCCAGAGGGGTTACATCACAGTGACAGGTCTGGACTGTCAGGAATGCTGCAAGCAGCACTGGCCTCATTAGCAAAATGATGCAGATATCAAGCAAAGGGAGAAAAAAACCCACAACCAAAACACTTGAAAACTAAAGCAAAAAACCACTTCTTTACCTCCAAGAACTGCTTGAAACGCATTAAAGAGCCCATCTGTCCAGAGCTGGTAATTGCTTCAATTCTGCAGAAACAACAGCATGTTTCAAAATCCACTTAGAAAGTTGGGTTTGATTTACGAGTGGGTATGGGGGTGAATGGCAGAGGTTGGAAAAGATGAAGGAGTCACTTAAGAGCAAATACAAAGTAAAACCCAAGGATTATTTCACTTTCCTAAGCACAGATACCATACCTTGGGCAATAGTCATCTCGGATAAGCAACATAATTTTCCAGAACTGAGCCTGATACTGTTTCATGAGAGCGTTGCCACAAACCTGTGGTACAGAAATCCACAAAGACCAGGTTCAGACTTGCATTTCAGACTAGCAGAACACCTTCACTGAGCCTGTTCACTATCAAGCACTTCACATGTCAACCAGACATTTAAAGAAATGTACCTACACCTACGATAAAACAAGCAAATCCTCTAAATGTCATTAATGCTGCCACATCACCTTCTTTTCTTGGTGACTGAGTGGTGGCCACTGATATCAATCTTACGTTATTCTTCCTCTCACACCAGTCTCCCTCCAAAAATAACACCATTCCCTATTACCATTTGCTCTACTATATTGTGGTAATTTCTCCACTTTTATTACTGCAGTGTGGATTCAGAAGCTTTCTTCATTCAGTTTACAGGAGAAACGTTCCTCAACCTTCACTGCTACTAACAGAATCCCCACTTCACTCTGTCATTTCCACTTTTACAAAATCCATTAGAATGCATGTGATAAGCAGAGAAGCTGCTTGTGTTCAACAGTGTCTTCCCAACTTCAACCCTTAACTTTAGCTTTATCTAGCACAGTCCTATATCCTAGGATATAGGATAAACATACATCAGGCTCTATCATTTTCAGCCTGAAAAACCCATCCTGTTTTATGAACTAGTTCAGGTGGAAAGGCCACAGGGCCTTATTTCATTGTACAAACTGATGCCAAGTGCTCAGCAGACCTTATTCTTATAGGACCATGCATAAAATACCAGAAACCTTAAACAGAACCAAATAAAACCACAGAATGTGCACGTGTAAAAACTTTTGGTTTTAAATCACTCCACTCCAAAGCTGTATTTGCAAGAACATGGAAATATTCACATTCCCTTCTGAAGGAATGACAAATTGAAAACATCTGCTGTTAAAAATTCACAATGAACCCCAGCTCAGCAATCCCTTCAGAAACTAAAATGGCACCAATTTAGATTCCTTCAGCTACCAGCAGTCTGCACCTCTTACCTCCAGAAAATCATAGAGAAGTGTAGCTGTCACATCTGCCAGAGGCTCCATGTTCAACATCTGAGCAAGCCAGCGCCATCCGTAGTGTAGCCCATGAGGATGTGGCTATAAAGCAACAAAAAAGCTACAAGCTACCCAGCACTTGTTTTATGACTTGCAAAACACTATTATCAAACCAGGCAGCTTTCTGATTTACTTTCTTCTTTCTATTTTACAATAGCCTAACATAAAACTTGTCATTATGAAAATACAAAGAAAGGAAGTATATGTCTACATTCCAAATGACTCTGCATTGCTTTGTTGATTATGGTTATGGTATATTATGAGCTGGTTTGAGTTCAGCACACCTTCACTACAAATGAAGTTTACAATACATTTACTAGACTCTTGGGATAGTAATGCCATACACACATACCCCTTGTTTGTTTCCATAAGGCCACCGGAGCTGAATGATAGCAGCATAAAGACGGATCATTCCTGACATCCGTTTAAGAAAATGATCTTGCTCTTCCACCTTAGAATCCTTAACTTGGTATCCAAGCATCCTAAGTATGAGAATATGTTGCATTAGTTGTACTAGTACAGCAAAACACATTCACTTGAGTCCCTGCAGTTCTCAGCTTACTTTAAGTCAACTGTATTGAGAGTAGGGATACGCCAAAACCACACAAGAATTACTGCAGAGGCTGATCATGACCCTCAGGATCACATGTTCCACTATTTTATAACCATATAGAATATTTAGGTTCTGTACAGCATATCTCAATTCCAATCAAGCTATGGCTATCAACTGTTCTTTGAGAAGGATGAGGAAGAAGCAGCAAAAGCTGACTTCCAAAGCTGAAGGACACAGCATCCTTCAGGAAACAGGGTCAGGGGAGCCACACACGAGTTAATCTCCAGAGTCTATGCTAGCACATCACAGTGCCTGTGTAATCCAAGATGGGAAAAAGTGGAGTTCACTCATAAAAACAGAGTCTTCACCCTTGCAGGGTTCATCTGAAGAAGTCCAGTAATAAACTTACCTCTGATATTCTTCCATAGAAGTCCCCTCTTTCAATGCAGGGTAAAATGGCACAGCATAGGGGCACTTTTTATGCAGATGAGCTAAAAAGAGGTCTCCAACTCGAGGGTGCATTTCCCAGATTCCTGAGGCCACCACAGCAATTGGGAAAGCTGCATCACGGTGAGAAGCTACTTCTTCTTCTCCTTGATTCTGGAGAGGGGAAAGGAAAGTCAATCTCCAAACCCTTCAAACTACTTCTCAGACAAAAAAAATTCCATTCTTTGTGTAATTTGCCTCTACTAAAGGGTCCCAGTGCTTCCAAGTTTCCTTTCTTTTTGTTGTTCCTCCCAATTCTGACAAAGTTTTGAGTATATATATAGCTTTGTGGTAGATCATAAACTATCAACCTGTTCTCCACTAACACTGTACCTAACTAGATCAGAGTATGTAACATTTAAACTTGGGATTTAAAATAGTTCTTCTAGGAGAGATGAAACGGAGATGGGAGGAAAGGAGAAACTAAGTTCTCACTTGTTTTTAATCCAAAAGATGCTTTCTCTAATCAATATGAACATTAATATATGCAAGCTAAACACCTAGTAATCTTGTTCTTAATAGTTGAAGACAGAGGACAGTGTCCCAAAGAACCTCTCAAAGCACCAGCTCTACCTTTGCCATCCCAAAAAAGAAAGAGAACATTTCCTCACCACAAATTTCTCCGCAAGTTTGTAATAAACAAAATCCAGCCCCTGTGGATGCTGAGTCACTGATACAGATCTCCCTCCACTCTGAACAGTCTTCCCAGAGAGCAGGTTATTGATCTTGTCAAATATCTCTCTCAGCTGAGAGCCTGCAAATGTATCAGGAATGTATAGAGACAGAAGATGAGGAAAGAGCAGACAAGCCTGGACCAGACCAACATTAACTTTACAAAAACTAGACCTACATCTTGAAGGGCAAGGCACCTCAAACGGCATGTTTGCTACATCTGATTAAAGAAACTTAATCATGATGAAGCAAGATGCCTCTGAGGGAAGCAACAAACCTTCAAAACATAAGCAAACACTGTGCTGCAAAGACTTGGACTGTATACAAGCAGCTTTCTGCTGTAGGGATGATTATAGAAACATTAGGTATGTTGTGTTCTATTAAAGGCAGAAGGCATTTCAGTTGGATTGGGTTCTTGGTGTTTTCCTGACCTGCAATTCTAGAGATCTGGCTCACAGGAATCGTAGCTGCTTTCTGCAAGTCTGTTTTTATCTTCTTAACCTGCAGAACAAACAAACAACTTTAAAAACCTTTACAGACAAGTAAAGTACTACGATAGTTTGGATGTGCAGACTGTTTACAGAGACTGCCAAGTTAGAGTTATTATTATTTGTTAATTAAAGCTGTGCTATTCCCCCTAGAAATGAAGATAATCACTCTTCAGCAGTATTAATCATGTTCATACCTCATTGTTGTCTTTGCAGTTGCTGATTCCACTGAAAGCAGCAACACACTGCTCAGCAGCATCTTGAAGCTGCTGGTACCACTGCATGGTACTTTCTTCTGCCTTAACTTGAAGTCCTGGTAAAAAAAAAAACTTAATAGCAGAAGACTAAGAAAGACTCAAACCTCTAAAAAAACCTTAAGAAAACCTAAAAAAAGAAAATGCAAGGAACTAAGAGCTGCAGGAGTGTTTTTTCCCAGAATTTAGCTTAGAAAGTGCTATGGTTTAACATAAATGGACTACAGGTTTACTAAGCTGAAGTCCTTCTTCAGCTTAGTAGCTTATATATGCAGGACATCAGGTTTTAACTTAGAAGGAAGCCATTTCAGTGATCTGTCCTTGTATATTTTATTATATTATGCACGACCCATCTACACTGGCACCATGTTATTCTTTAATATTCCAATATATGGCACACTGTCTAGGAAAGCAGGTTTTGCTCCAGTTAATACAGTCAATTTATGCTGCATCCATTTCATCTCACAAGTTTGCTGTCAGTGGTCCTATACCCATTTTGCTAGTTGGGCTAGAAGTAAAGGCTACAAGAAGGTATGCTGTCACAACAGTAAGATTCCAAAGTAGCATTTAAACTAAGTGCATAAGGATGGAAAGGAGGAAACAAAAATCCTAACCAACCTTCCTTCTGCTGCTTTCCCCCAGCCTGCTGTGCAGGGGCAGGAGTCTGAGCCTTCGTCTGCTCTTTTTTCAGTAACTCTTTCTGCTTTTGTTTCGCTTCCTCTTCATCTCTCCTCCTTTTTTCTTCCACAGCTGCAGCGATTTCTTGCTGCATGCTGGATATCAACCCTCGCATCTCCTGCAGCGCTCGTTCAGTATTGGCCACATCTGCTTGAGTAGGGAAGCCTTTCTGTCAAGAAACAGAGGAGGTACATACAGAATCAAACTTTGCTCTGCTACCCATAGACCAATGGCAAGAGCAAGGAGCCTTTGAAGCATCAGCCTTCAGATCATTGGGAGCTAACCACACATTTCATCCTCTTTCGTGAAAATACCTTTTTCTGCTTTATCTGTACATAACACTGGTCATACCATCTGTAAATAAAGTTAGTGCACGACTAGATCTCACAAGATCTTGAACAACAAAAATTAACAACACACTTTGACAAGTGTAAGGGAAGCCCAATGCAGAACTTTGACAGCTTTCTCTGTGACAAGCTGGAACAGAGAACTAGCCCTCTCCTATTTTATTTCTCCATGTTTGTATCCTACCTTTAAAGAAACAAGTTTTCAGGGAAACCTAGTTACTGCACAAAGGCTGACAAGTACAGGAGAATCACCATATATTTAACAATTTATGAACCACCCCGCTTCCATGATTGTCTCAAAAGGGAACGTCACAGCATCAAGAATTTACAGTCTCTGAATACTGAATCTTTCTCCCGTAGAAATCTTCATGCATTTTTATAAGCCATTTGCAAGAGAACAGCTGAAGTGCCATAGAAAAGAACTCTGCTTTTAAATTAGATGCTTAATAGGGCAAGTATCTAAAAGCATTTCTGTGACATCTTATTTAGCAGCCTCATAACAAGCTGCCTTTGAAGACAACAGCAGGAAGCTTTATGAAGGAATGACAACCAACGTTAGAAACAACTCTAGAGCCTCTACCTCACTTGTGGTGCGTATGAGTCCTGACACCAGCCCACAGATCTGGTTGCCACGATTACTGTATGCAGAAAGATCAATTCTTGGCAAGTCTTTGTGTCTGTAATTGGGATCAATCTGCTGGTTAAGCTGCAGCACTTCCTCCTGGATGGAATAAAGGCGACGCAATCTTTCCTGGCCCTCTTCCTTACGCTGACGCTCCAGCTCCTCCTGACGCTGCCTCTGCTGCTCTGCCTCACGCAGTTTGAGGTTTAATACCTGGGGAGAAAAAGACCCAAGAGATACAAAATACTCAAAAACCTCCAGTTTTACAGCTCCTTCCTGATCTGATGCCTCCAGTTTTACAGGTCCTTCCTGCTCCTACAACACATGTGCTTTTAACCACATTTCCACAACAATGCAGCAGGTGCCCAGGACAGCACCAGAAAATACGTTCCCGCTCCAGGGGTGCATGTAAATACAAACAAATCAATTGGTCTTTCCAGTTCCCACCAAGCAGTCACAATCTCTTATGAAAGACAACTCTTAGAAGTCTCAGACCTTTGCTCTGTGTCGGTGTTCTTCCTTCAACTTCTCTTGCTGCCCTTGGGCCTCCCTTGAGCTGCAATACACAAAGACGGAAAAACTCTATTCAAGACATGCACAAGACAAAATACAAACACACAGCGAGCTACTCTTAAAATAAGACAAGCTAGAGGAACTTTAACTGTCACAAATACAGTCTTTTTCTAACCAATGAAACCTCAATAGTAGCCAAAGATCTATTCTGGAAAACAAGCAGTACCAGCATAGTTAAGGTAAGAAAAGCAGCAGATGAGATTTTCAAGCATAAGTGACCAGCATGGAATTGTCAGGCACAAGAATTAATTCTTATGTTGGATACCAGAGCTAATCTCACCTTTTTTCCATTACTTCTTGCAAATCTTGGAATTCCTGATGCTGCTTTAGCTCCTTCAGTTCATCAAAGCGCTTCAGTTGTTCACTGGCCAGGTCATACACTGCCCTCACCATCTGCTCTTGCTGCTCCTGCCGTTGCCTCAGCCCCTCCTGCAGATTGCAGAAGTGCCACAAGAACCACAGTAGAGTTATCACAGGAATTTAGACAGAAGAAAATACAAATTAAATTGGCCAAAGTCATTCAACATTTAGGATAACTTTAACCAGAGCATTGCTACACATGGTTACGTAGCTCTCCTGTGATTCATATACACCCTTTTCTTCTATTACCTTTCCTTTCAGCCTGTGCATCTCCTCATACATCTGAATACAGCCTTCAACTTCTGTAACTTTAGATGGAAGAACTGCTCGGTAGAATTCTTGATCCATTTCCAGCAGACTGCGATCATCATTTCCCTGTGTGGTCAGCACAAGGCAAAATCAATGTCAGCAACTCCTGGAGGAAACCAAATAAATCAAGTCTCCTAAACTGCACATTATTTGCAGAGAACAGGCAAAGGAGTTAACCAGTGCACATTTAGAGTGGTTATATACCCCAGGAGCACAGCTGTACCACCTGGAGTGTCCTCCGTGATGTACACAAGGTTGGGATAAGTACTTTTCCCACTCATTGAGAGTAGAGATACCAAAAGCCTATAGGATATTCATGAAGGCCAAGTGTCACCTAGCAGGCTTGACAGGTTCCTTGTGTTCTGTTAACATTGAGTGAAGGTGTTACACTATCAGAAGTCAAGACAGGTTCATACTTTGAATCATTCTTCAGGAGGAGTCTTCAGACTCTCTTACAACTCTTATCAGATCTTGCAGCTTCATTAAAATGATTTCCTCACAATATATTTCTTAAGTCTAAATGGGGCCAAGATGATGCAAAACTTTGCTGCTCAGTTTCATTGTTATGTGGTGAAGTCATCATTTAATGCATAGCAACAGATACTTGTATTTGTTTTCTTTTCAGGTGCTTTATCAACTTCATTACCTCCACAACTGCTCATTCCCTAGCTTCCTACCCTATTGCCTTGTAGGAGAGCTGTAACACCTCTAAGTCATTTAGAGACTCCAGAGAACCCTCTCCCTCCAAATGGATGAATCCTAGGCTGCTAATCCATATAATTATACAGCTCCAACTAAATTTACTTAGTTACGATAAAAAAGTG
>JANHGB010002503.1:0-20051 GCA_026283785.1 Coracopsis vasa | reverse complement strand
GGACACAGGGGCTTGGAGCAAGCTGCTCTAGTGGAAGGTGTCCCTGCCCGTGGCAGGGGTTGGAGCTGGATGAACTTCAGGGTCCCTTCCAACCCAAACCATTCTGTGAAACACATCAAGAAAGCAATGAAACACTAACACTGAGCACATTTGCACAGGTCACCAGGTGCTTTATGACAGCTCAGTACCATCCTTTACCCATCTCTCCTGCTGTCTCGTCAACACTTTTTCCAGACTCTCTTAGTTTTACAGGGCCGCCACGCTGGAACCTCCTCCCTGAACCCCGCAAGGTTTGAACAGTACAAGGGAGCCAGAACCCGACCTACTGCAGGGGAGCAGAGGGGGCCAGCCCTGATACAGTGCGTAGCAGAGACACCACAAGGGCGAGTTAACTGCTTCAAGCCCTGACAAGGAGCCGACAGATAACCCCTGGGCCGAGTCACGGATCCCCGCTCAGCCACCCACAGTACACACAGACCCTCTGTGGGGGCCCCCGCCGCCCGCCAGGAGCGGGCCCTCACCTCATCCTGCAGCCAGTGCCGGCAGTACCTCAGCTGGCCCTTGCTGGAGGTGCGCAGAGCCGCCAGCGTGTCCCAGCGGAGCTGCCGCGGCTCCATAGCGACAAGCGGCTGCATGGCGGCACCGTCCCGCTGCGCCCGGCAACGGCCTCACCCCGCCCTTCCGCTTCCGGGAGCGCCTCTGAGGAGCGGCACGTAACGGCGGCGGCTGCCCCCTAGCGGGCAGGCGGGGCCCTGCCCTCCGCGCCATGCACAAGGACACGAGTTCGAGTCCCGGGGAGGGGCCCTCCCTGGGGTCTGCGGTGAGGATGTTGTGTGGGGCACTGAGTCGATCTTGCCCTTAGTTTGTGTTTTCCGGCGGAGGAGCCCCGGGACGAAAGGCCGAAGGGCAGCCTGTGCTGACGCACTCACATCCTGGGTTGCTGGGGCAGGGAGAGGCCATCATCTATAAAACATGGAAAGGGGCCCATTGCCTGCACCAACAGCCCTGGACCATGTTTGTTTTCCCACAACAAGGGCCAGAAGACCCTAAATTCAGCAGGATGAAGAGGAAATGCCCAACGTTACCAATTCAAATGTAGTTTATTGCTTGCTGTACCATAGCACCTTCAGGCTTTTTTAAGTGTTAAATATACACACAATTACAGAACTCTCGAAAAAATTATTAACTTAGGACAGCTTGATGGCAAATACTGCCTAATGACCATATCACGCATAAATAGGACTTAAAAAAGGAGTTAAACATAGTTTTGAATTTTGCCTCCATAAGAACCATTTACTGGACAGAACAGGACACCAGAGAGCACATGAATTTTAGGGACTCCACACATCGACAACCTGATTTTCCAGAAGACGCAGACTAGGCTGATAAAGCAGTTGAGTATCCAAAGCTGCTCTTTAATTGGCTTAAGAGTAAATCAGTATTTCATGCACACCCTGAACTCACGTGGTATTCACATCACTGAAGTGCCACCGAGGTTAAACCGCAATCTTCCCTTTGAAGTCAGATGGTTTTGGCTCAGTCCTGGGGATATTCAGGATCAGGAAATCAGGGCGAGAGGAGTAAAGCAAGAGCAGCGTCACACTCCGAAAAAAAGGTGAGGCTCAGGAAGTAAGAAAAAAACCTCAAATCATTATTTCTGATACAAAACTGTTCACAAACACTGTGGTTGTTCAGGAAATAACCTCCTGGAAGCGTAGAGCTCAGGCACTTAAGTTATTTTCAGCTTCACACTTCTGGTGGGTGGACCCTCTCCCACCATCCTGTCACCCAGTGCAGCAATACAATGTTCAATAGTTTAAAAAAATATATAAACACCCCCCCGCCAAAACATAAAAACCCCCACATGATCTCCCTGACAAACAGCATGAAAAAGGAAGCATGAAAAGGAAAGGAGCTGTTATAAACATTAACATGCTCAGCAAACCACTGACAGGTTTTAAGAGCTGAAACCACCAGGAGTTTGCAGGATGAAAAGGACCTTTTCCATCATGTGCAAAAATATCTGGGTTTGGGACGCAGTTTATGGTGTGATGGCAACCTCATCTATTGCTGATATCCTACATTTAGGATATATGTAACCATCATTTTATCATCTCATGCTGCAAGGAAAAGAGGAAAATGTCTCCTGACAGCAACCCTGAAATGCCAACCTACTTTCTAACATATGGCTTTGAAGCAGGGCTCCTTTTGTGCTTAGAAGCAGAGGTGCAAGGAGAGCATTGCCCTCATGGAGAAGAACGAGAGTGGCTGAGGGAGCCCAGCAAGGCACTTTCTCCAAACACATTGGCATAAGAAGACTTGAGGAACTGGACATAGTTTTGCATGCTGCGGTTAGTGCTCTCCGACTGCTCCAACCGATCCTTTAAGTCCTGCAGACGGCTTTCATAGCGGTGCTCTGCCTGCATAAAGAAGCACAAAACACAGGCTGAAAGACAGCAACATTCATCCCATTCCTGTTAAAACTGAAGCTGTTCCCCTAAAGTGCTGAAGACAGCAAGAATTAGTACAGCAGTAAATGACATTGCCATAGATGGTGCTATGATATTTATAACCTGGTTTGCTCATTTCCGACTCCATTCAGCACCCACTGATGAAACCAGGAGACAATGTGGCTGATCAGCTGAGCTTTTAACACTGATTGGCTATATTTATGAGGAATTAAACACACTCTGCTCAAGAGTGTCCGCTGAAGATCACTCACATCATCTTTGCTCCGACGCAATTGGTTCAGTTCCGTTTTATTCCTACTCAGCTGGGTCTCCAAATCCAACATTCTGGACTGGGCTGCCCTCTCTCTGGACATTGCTCGTTCTCGGGTGTGTTCCACCTACATGTACCAACAGAACAACTCTGTTAAAGGATTGTCTATTGCAGAACCATTTTTCCTACCCCACTGCCCACAAAAGCCAAAGAAAGTTTAACTGGACACATCCTCATTCATAAGCAGCAGTCTTGTGCTTTCAGCTTTTGGTTGCAAACTGGAGCACAGAGTTCAGGTTTTTCAATGTTTTAAGTGGTGACAAACAATACCAGCACATTTTATTATCTGTCATAGGCTAAGGAGTATTTCCAGCATCCTCGCTTTTCTCCTTTTACAGGCTTGGCAGTTTTGAGAGAATTCACAAACACAAGAAGTTACTTACTTGTCTTTTTGCATCCTCAATGGCCATCTCCAGCTGACGAGCCAAGGAGCTACACTCCCGGGTCTTCTCGTCTAGCCGCAGCTGGCACTGGTGGATCGACTCCTCCCGTTTTGCTATGACCTGAAGGAATTCTATGTTCTGGGCACTCGTTGACTCTAGTTTTCTAGGTTAAGACAATAATGGAAGGAAACCTATTCATTTTAAATGGAGTGTGTTCTAGTCTGCCTTCTTCTCAGGTCCTGGCTAGTCTAGGAATAGATTCCATTTCTCCTTGAAAGGTGAGAGCCCCAAGAAGCAATTCTCCATTTCTCAAATACAGGATTCCAAAGACTGAAGGACAGAGAGTACCCACATGCCTGCATTTTCCCACACATTGTCACTAAAAGGAATTAATAAACATACGTAAAATTACTGGAACATGCAGTAACCTCACAATTGTCAGGCTAAAACAGGCAATGAGCTGGTTTATGTGCTGTGTAAGACATCACCCTTTCTAACAAAACATTCATAACACGTGCTGCAAAAACATATAACTCTCCAGTGGACAACTACTGATTCGAGATCCTGCTGGGATAAACAAACACACAGAATCCTGGAAGCACATAAGGGACTGGAGCAAGACTGAAGCTGTTTAATCCCCTGAAAGAAAACAATGGGAAGAGGATGGAAATGGAAGGTTAAGAGAGCAAGAAAGCCTAATATTTCTAACCTTTCTAGCTCTTCCACCTTCAAGGTGAGCTGCTTTTTGTCCTCCTGGGCAGAATGACACCTCTCCCTTGTCATCTCCATTTTGTCCCCCTGGAGCTCAATCTAAAAATTACAGTGAGTAATTACTTCACAGAGTAGTCACTGCACGCACATGACCAACCACCTAAAATATATGCAGCCTGCCAGAAGGAAACATGCTCAATTCAGAATTTCTGGAGAATGCCAGAAAAGGAAGAGCAGACAGAAAAGCAAAGCACTAAACATCCATTTTGCTGGTGCTTCCAGTTAATGTTTGGAAAGGTATGAGAAAGTTCTTCCATATTGCAAATGAAAAGCTAGGTCTGTGAACACTTGCATGCAGAGCAGCCGCCTGTAAGCACAGCAAAGCACACACATTAAAAGCAGCCATATACGTGACAGCAGCCCACAAAGGCATTAGAGCCTGAAATACCAGGAAGGTTATAATTCCAAGCTAATCAGAGTAAAGCAGTTACACTGCGAGATCATTTGCTGAGTCTTGAGGCGTGGCTGTAGAAGTCATGCCTGTTGTAATTGTCCTGCAATACCTAGAGAGTCCTCCTGGGGACAAAAAACATGGATAGGGAAAACAACCAGAAACCAGAGTGAGAAAGCAAGGCTGGGGTAGCCCTATCAGCAGAAAAGCACAAAAGGGAAAGCTGACAAAGTGATGGAAGTAACAGAAGCGAGTGTTGGCATTAGCAAGTGTTGAAACTCCTGCTATTGAAGACGCAGTAAGTGCAGACCAGGGAGTGAGGAAGTTTTCAAGTAGTCAGGAAGGCCACCAGCTACGCCGCTAACTTCTCGCACAAAGACATGGCACACACCTTTATTTTGCAGTGCACGTTTAATCTTTTCAGAAAGAGACGAGAACAGAGATGAAGATTGAACCTTCGTGCGACTGGAAATTCGTCTTGGTCTCAGACTTCTGGATTGCAGAGCTCCACGTTTTTTCTGCCATCTCTTACCTGCTGCTGAAGATCTGAAATTTGGACAGACAGGTTAACGTTCTTCCTCTCGGAATTCTGAAGTTGCTCTCTATACTCTGCTATCTCTGATTCTTTCATCTTTAGGATCTCAGGCAGCTTTTCCAGTTCAGCAAGCCTGCTTTGCATCTGCTTGTATGACTATAACCAAAGGAGAAGAAGAGAATGTGAGGAATCTTCAAATGTTCATAAAGTCAAGACTAAAAACATTTTCAACTTTAGTGAAGCTTTGTTAGAATGTGACTGTGGTGACAATGTGTGGGTATCTGGCCAGTGCTGGAGTTCGAAGGCTAAGGTCTTCTACTGCAAAAGGCTTTCTCTTAGGATTTGGCATTCCCTATGGATGGAGTGAGAATGAGTATTTTGGATTGTGGGCTTCTATTTTACTAGAAGTACAAGCTCTTTTTTTGAGGAGAGCTGCTCCATATCAGACAATGTGTGACCTAGCCAGTTCACTGTTCTAAACCACTTTTTCTGCAGCAAAGGACACAGGAAGCAATTTAAACACCTCTGAAGAACACAATATAGTCAAAAAGGAGCTGCTAAATGTTCAATACATTTTGCAGAGTGAACAAGTCCTGAGAAAAACTAATGGAAAAGGCAAACTCAAGCCTTTTATTTCCTCCTCACAGCCATTTTTCACTACATTCAGAACATTAAGATCCATGAATGTACACAAGGTATCAGTCTTTAGAGGAATAGTTACCAGATCCATCTGGCTAGTCTTTTCTTCTTTTAGTGCCTTGTTCTCTTTACCAAACTTCTCCAGTTTTGCTGCTGCATCGTCTGCTTCCATTTGGCTCTTTAATATCTGGACATTAAAAAAAACCCCACATACTCTATTTGTCATATACAGTGCTCAAGGATCAGCAACAAGTTTCTTACCACACCAGCCACCACCCCAGAACTCAATCTGGAAGTTCACTTTCTGCTACCTAGGTAATCTGGGCTTTCTACCAAATGTTTTCCCCTTTTGCCTTATCTTCCTACAATCACAATATCCAAAATCCCTCCAAAAAAGCAGCCAAGGAACACTACTTGCCACACTAAGAGGCAGAAATAAAGCATCTAACTATTTTTCTTTACCTTTTGAAAAACAGCTAGGGAAAGTGAAATATTAAAACCATTCTTTTGTTTTTCATTAATCAAGATCTCTGTTATGGGAGTCAGCTCTTCCTAATGACCAAGTCATCAGCACATAGTAAGGAAGGCAAATCTTGCACACTTTGACATACAGCACATGGCAGTCTGGATGCTGCCAGCTGAGAAAAAGTCAGGCTAATAGAGACAAATCAACCAAAAGCATATCAAACTGCACCATCCTCCAAGACCAAACAAAGAGTTAAGGTGTTATAAGCCACAACAGTAAAGGCAGGAAACATGTCATTGCAAGGGCTGCAGGTTTTGGTAAGATGCCTACCTGTGATTTGTAGTTGTCAATCATCTCTTCATAGTTTTTGACAGAGATTCTGAGCTGCTGCACTTCAGCCTGTGCTTGCTTCAGCTTTTCCTCCATTGGGGCCACACTAGCCTGAAAATAGGACACATTTGGAAGTAACTGTCACACCAAGCTGTCAATTGTCGAGACTAAAAAAAAGACTTTTGTCAAGTGTAAGTTGGCAAAACTTTCCAGGCTTCAGTAGATTGCCAAATTCACATCAACATAGCAGAGAGGTTTGGGATGGACATGCAGTCTTTCCATTTGCCTGAATGAGCTGTGCTACTTGGAGTAGGGCTACTCCTTATTTGGATCAATGCCTGGCTTTCCAAGAAGAAAATGATGTAGGTTACCTACAAGATCACCAGTGGTAAGAGAAGACAAAAGAAATACGCCAGCCATTTTTTGTTTTAGTCTGGAAATTACCATTCTCCCTACATGAGCTACACTTGGTTGTTCTCTGGCCAGCAGTATGAAGATGTAAAGACAAGATGTAAGAATCCAGCTGGAAGAAGCAGTACTTGGATTGGAGAGCCTCCTAACCAAAACATGGAAGAAACCCACTCCTCACAGAATGTACATTTCCTTTATGTCTCTTCCCAGCACACTTGCTCTGTCACACTCAGGTTATGGAGAAACTGGTTTGAAAGTGAATGGGAGCAATGGGTGCAATTGAACTTGTTGTAATGTCTCCCTTTCCCCCCCCAGCATTTCAGCTTCAAACCCCTAGAATCACTGACCTTTAGTCTTTCATTCTCCATTTTTAAATTAGAGGTCTCTGAGTTCTGTCGATGCACTTTTTCCGGCATTACATCTCTGACATCCCGCACCTTGTCCTCTCGAGTTGCCTGCTCTTCCAGCAACTCTGCAAGACGGCTGCCATACAGAAGGAAAATCAATCCTTAAGTGACAAGAAAGAATAAGACTCCTAACCCTTAAACATTAGTTTCAGAAAAGAGGCTTTTTCCTATCCTTTCATCTTCCTTCATATATGCACACCTATCTTTTATACTGTTCTACTACCTCAATCTTAGCCTGATGGAAATTAACTTGACTTGTCCTCTTGGAGCTCAAATGCACTGCCTTCAAGATACACAGGGTGAAGAGGTACCTTTCTCTTGTCTCATAACTACCTTTTTTTCCTGCAGCAACAACTGTACTGCAGTAATAACACTACATTTATTGACCTTCACAACAAAACTGACAGGAGCTACACTGCCGCTCTCTTCTAATCCCTTCAAGTTTCTCAAATAGATCTCAAAAAAAAAATAATCTGAATTCTTTCAAAGCATTACAAAATTGCAAAGGAACAGGGTTTTAGGGGTCAGCAAATCCTTAAAAAGTCTGCCTCTGCTGTGGCAAGTCAGCAGCAGAAGCCACTCTCTCTTCCCAAACTCTGCTCTAGCCCTTAGGCAGTGCTGGTTTTGCTTGGCTATTTACAGGCAATCCAATGAAATCATTTAATTTAATGGTATTATTCAATTCAGTTAAATTATCCTTGAACTTCCCCATTCGTGCTTGTTACTCTACACTAGTTTTATTTTAACCTGGTCAGTGTAACAATCTCCAGTTCGAGGCCACTCCTGTCCTTTACTGCTCTGTCGTGGCGGCTCCTCCAGGTCTCCAGAGTAGACAGCGCCTCAGCAACATATCCATCCTATCAATCAAAAGAAATACAGGAAGAAAAGAGCAAGGGTGACAAAAATGCCACTGGATATGGGATATGCAGATAATATAAGGCATGGCTAAGATGCTACTAGTGGCTCTTGTCCCTGGGATTCAAAAAACAAGGGACAGACAAAAAAATAATCAAGTAGTGTAAAATCCATGTTCCCTTCTAGTTTGTCCCAGTCCTCAACTTTCCTACTTTTCCTTGATATCCTTTAGTCATTTTTCCAATAGGAAATCCCACTATGCCTCTAAGTCTTTTTACTTTCCTGCTCTAACTCCATTCAAAGTTTTCAGTCAAAATAGCAAGGCTTTATTTTACTGGTTTTTTTTTTCAACCTTCAGATGGCTCTAAAGAACCAGGTGAAAAATCAGATCTTCTAGCTTAGTATTATCTAAGTTATGGCAAGTCCTAAGTTAAGGACATGCAGCAAATACAGTGACAGCTGAGAAAACTGGTTTTGTTCTAAACTTAGCATAAATGGGCCAAGGCATCAAGACAGAAATAAATCTCATTAGTTGAAAGCAGAGACTCTCCCCAGGGCTGCTACCAGAAGTCAAAGACTTAGATGCATGATTTGAAATGAGGTCTCTTCTCCTGTATTATCCGGTACCTTTTCTGTTAGCTGGGCAGTCAGTTGCTCTACATACTCTTCACTTCGCTCTGCTCGCTCTTTCTGTGCACGGAGGGCTTTCTTCAGTGCCTCTTTGTCACGATCTGCTTTCTGCTTTACTTCTTTCAGCTGTTCCATGATACGGTCCACCTCTGCCTTATGTTGACCTTCACCGCGCTCCAGATTCTGTGAGAGGGAAGAAAATACACCATATGGAATAATGCCCTTACATCTGCGTACCCAAAGCAGCAACTAATTTCCTAGAACTGGTGGAGAGAGCTGGTTATAACCCCCCAATTTTCAGCCTGGAGGTTTTTGCAATCAGGTTTCACCTACACAATCCTGTCCTAATATTGAAAGATATGTCAGCATGACATATCTGGCTTTCCTTCCAAGAGTCTTCCTTTTTCCTTTCATAACCTGCTCTCTAGAATACTTCTTTCCTTTCCTGACCAAGATAAATACTGGTTTACCATTCTTTTGATCTACCCAAGAACATTGTCTTTATTAACTGAACTGCTGACATATAATAATGTTGTTTTATGCAGCTATATACCTTAAAGCTCCTTTAAACCATTAACACACATGTTCATCCTAACATATCACAACATCAACAGATACGTTAAACATAAGACTTTAAACAAGATACTACTTTCCTTGAAGTCAGTTCAGTTTATGAGTAAATGAAGAGATGATCCCCAGGGACCACTGCAAACATACCCGTAGCTGTGCAGTCAGGCGGTTGATCTCCGCATCTTTGCCCCGCAACTGTGCTTGTAAATGGGCTTTCATAGACTCCATAGATCTGGAGAGTTCCTCTAGTGCCTTTGCCTGCTCCTAAATAAGAAGCAACAAGACAGAACTTTTTCCTCAACAAGCTAATAGAAGGAACACTTTATAAAACCTAATAGTCTCAGATTTCTTCACTGAAGGGTCTCCAGCCACCTCCTCTCTCCTTAGATGGACCCTCATGGCTCTTCTACTCCAACAAAATGGGGAACAAATAAGTAGCCATTTATTTTAAATCAGATGTGAATGACTGGCCTGAAAGATTTATTCTAGGGCAAAACATTCTTCATGTGGCATCTCTTCCACTACATTCCCCTTTAAATTACTAAACAGAGGAACAGGCTGGAATTTGACATCAGGAACCAACAGGACCTTAAACAGAAAGGCAACTCAGTGATAAGCCCAAGCAAAGAGAATACTCTATAGTCATCCTTGTGACAGATGTCTTATTAGCACAATATGGAAACCACAACTGTGTAGAAATTTGTTTTATAACTAAGCCAGTCATCTGAACCCTTAAAAAGTAATTTTCTGCAAATCCAAATTCATAGTTTGGACTATCTGTAGTTCTGCAGAACTCAAAGGTGGAATAGGGAGGAGAAAATGGAAAAGGAAACTACCTTTCCTGCCTCTATCTCTTTGGCAATACTCTCCATTTCTTTTTCTTTCTCCTGAAGCTTCATCTGAAGTTGCTGGGAAAACAAACACCACTTAGATGTTAAGTAACAAACACATGTAGGTTAGCAAGGTGGAGGAAAAGAGGTGTAACTGTCTCCCTCCCTCGCAGCTCTGATTCATGGCACTCTCTGGTATCCACAGCAACAGAAAAACAGGCTGCATTTTCCTCAAACAGAAAGCAGAAGGGGTAGAAACACTTGTGTAACAGGGCATAATGTACTCAGTCAAGAACAAGGACCTGCCAGGATCATATATCCCACAGATAAAAAAAGGGCATTACCTGTCTCACAGCAAATTTTATAACTTCATGCAATATAAGAACTCTTTTCTCAGTTTACAGATAAGGAAATGAACCAAAACTGGCATCAGATCACTCATTCAGGGACAGCAGCAGATACAGAAAGCTTCCCCCCTTCGTGCTTTTCACAAAATCACAGAATCATTTAGGTTGGAGAAGACCTTTAAGATCAGAGAATGTGGTAAGCAAACTACAAGCTCTTTGTTTTTAAGACCCTAACCATTAACCCAGCACTGCCAAGTCAGCCACTAAACCATGACCCTAAGGGCCACATCTACACATCTTTTAAATGCCTCCAGGGGCATGACACTACCACTTCCCTGGTCAACATGTTCTAATGCTTGACAACCCTTTTGGTGAAGAAATTTTCCTAATATCCCATTTAAATCTCCCCTGGTGCAGCTTGAGGCCATTCCCTCTTGGGTACAGGCAAAAGATGACCATTTCCCCTTAGATTATGGGGCTTCATTCTGTTGCTCATCCCTGTCTTCCAGCTCAGGGGGATGGGTACCGTGAGAACTGGTCTTACTATTAAAGACTGAGGCAAAGAAAGCATTAAGTTCCTCAGCCTTTTCCTCATCCTTTGTCACTAGGTTTCCCCCTGAATCCAGTAAAGGATGGAGACTCTCCTTAGCTTTCCTTTTGTTGCTTATGTATTTATAGAAACATTTTTTATTGCTTTTTATGGCAGTTCCAGATTAAGTTCTAGTTGGGCTTTGGCCATTCTAACTTTCTCACTCAACCTTTTTATCACTATCATTAAGCTCTAGACAACCAAAGCACACAGATCTACCTCACCACGTCTTCTTCCTTGCCTATCTCTTTTAAGGAGTTACAGCCATCCATTGCAGCACTCCAGCTGTCCATGTTTCTGTGATGACAACTGTGTCTTAGTTTTTCCTGCTGCACAGTGACTTCCAGCTCCTCCTGTGTGTTGCCCATGCATTGGTGTAGATACACTTCAGTTGGACTACTGATCCCGCTGCCTTTTTGGGGGTAGAAGCCCTAATTCCTACATGACCATTCTCAGGCTCTTCCGTGGTTTCTAACACAAACTCTTGTGTCTTTGCTGCCACATAGATCTCCATCCCCTACCTCCTCTGAGATGGCAGAGCAAAGGACCTTGCTAGCACGCTGTTCCTCAAACATTGGTTTTATCCCTTTCCCCTTCAAATCTAATTCAATGCTCTTTCAATGAGCCCTGCTAACTCCCATGCAAAGATCCTTTTTCTCCTTTGAGACAGGCCTGTTGCCAGCAGGCCTGGTGTCGTGTGAACCAACCCATGATCCAAACCCCCAAAATTCTACTGGTGACACCAGGCTCAGAGCCAGGTATTGATCTGTTGGCTATCTCTGAAGATAACATGATAACCATATAGAAACAAGAAGATAATTTCCAAACTGAAAAATCCTATCCTGAGCATCAGGGGCATTTATTTCTGCAGTAAGTATTTTTCCCTCTCCCACCACCAGAGTTTTCTTTTTAAAGAAACATGTAGTATAATTATTGCTTTGTACATTCAGTACTATAAGAAAAGGTAAGCCAAATCATAGAATCGCAGTCTGGCTTGGGTTAGAAAGGACCTTATGATCATCCAGTTCCAAGCCCCTGCCATGGGCAGGGATGCTTCACACTGGACCGCGTTGTCCAAGGCTCTGTTCAGCCTGGCCTTGAACACTGCCAGGGATGGAGCATTCAGCACTTCTTTGGGCAACCTGTTTCAGTGCTTCACCACCCTCACAATCATTTGTTCTTAAACATAATAAGGACAAGCTTAAGTTCTTTTATATAGCTGAATACTGTAAATCCTAATGGTGCTCTTCAAGAAGATCTCACCTATGTTATCCCTATTCTAAGCCCCTATATTTCAAGGGCTATGAAAGAAAAAGCAAAACAAAGACCCCAAAACCACACAGCTTGTGGTTTGCTTACCACATTCTCTGCATCTGAGTCAGCCAGCCTTTTCAGAAGTATTTTTTGCCGCATCATTAACTTCTGAGCATCCTTCTACAAAAGAAATACATAAGAATTATGTATTATTAACTAAATTACTAACTAAAAAGTCAGTTATAGACAGTTACTTTAAATGGAACTGGGCAAGTCAACCATTTGTTCCCAGTTGCAGCAGCAATTCTCAGAAAATATCCAGAAGCATCAAATAAAATATAAGAATAAATATAAAATATAAACTACAGAAAGAATAGCAAATTCATTTCTGTATTGCTCTTACAAGCAATATAGAATTGTTCTGTACAAGCAGGACAGAATTGTTTACAATCTCTCTGTTACTGCTTTTAGAGCCCACAAAAATAAGGTTCTCAGTATCCTTAGGCTCTCATTAGCTAAGGTCACATCTAACCCTCAGATGTCAGCCTATGCAACTGTAGCAGTAACATTTCACACTAGCACAAGCAGCTGTATCCAGAAGAGAGTTGGCATCACAGTAGTGCCTATACCTTTTAGAATTGTCACTTAGATGCTCTAACATCCTCACAGCAGAAAAGTCAGCCTTATTCTAAGAAGTAAGTAGGGATAAAACCCAACAAAAATACAAAAAGTCCTACTCATCCTTTATGACACAGGGACAACAGTAAGGCTGGGAAAAAGCATTCAAAGGTCTCAAATTGCATTTCAGCCCACAAGATGATACAGCCTCCTGTAATCAGCCAAGTTCAAGCACACAGCACTGCTCACCTCCTTGTCGTTCTGCTCTTTGAGAAGCTGTCGTAGCGTCTGGTTGGTTTCTTCAAAGGCGGTCAATTTCTGGAGCAGAAGTTCTTTTTGCCTTGTCAGTGCATTAATGTCTGAGCTGCTCATGTGCTTCTCCTAGAGAACAGTAAAAAAAGGGAAAAGAATTATTCACATGGTATGTGTGAAGCTGATACAAGCACGAGCAGTGCAATAGTGAGCACCATGTGTGCAGAAGGTGACTAGATGCTGCAAGTAAATACCCCACTTCCAAACAAAACTAACAAATGCCTCCACTTTCCCAGAGAAACAATTGTTAGATTACTTTTTTAAGACAGCCATGTAACAGGACAATATAGCAAAGGCAAGAACAAAAACAGACAACACCTACAATGTTGAGTCTCCCAATTGTATTTTCCAGAGCACGGATCTGCCTGGCTGCTGCTGATGCATCCCTTTCTGCCTCACTCAGCTTGGACACCAAACACTCTTTCTCATGCTGCAGGTATTTCTTCTCTAGCCTGTAATGAGAATTCAGCCATCAGAGAAACAAGATGCTTTGACAACTCTACCAGCCACTATTGATATACAGTTGATTGGATTAAGAAACACCCCATGATTCAGTCCTCTCAGGGGCTATAGCCTCTAGTTTTCAGTTTCATGTTTATTCATTTGTTGTTCTACCAATATCATCACAATTCAAACAGCATCTCTTAACCTTCAAAATATTAATTGCAGAGCTAGGATGACCCTCCTGTAGGCCACACAAGCCAACCGCTCTCAGGTTCCTCTCAAGAGTAGTTTTTTCTATTCCAATATCATCCTATAGCCCTTCTCTGCAGCTATTGCCATTGAAGTTCCCCTTCTAAAAAGTGACAAAAAAACCCCAAGAACATCAGTTCTTAAGCAGCATTGCAACCCAACATACAAACTACAACCTTAAGTAATGTTAGCAATAAAGGAGGTATTGCCCTGTAAATACCACTACTTGGAGTAACAACGGAGAATGGAGCTGTCTTACATAGTCAGGTCTTTCTCTTCCCTTATGCGCTCCATATTACGCCTGAGCAGCGTATTCTCATGCTCTGTTTCTACCAGCTCTTGTGTGACTTCATTTAGCTGCTCTTTCTGCTCTTCCAGGAGACGCTCTGTCAGTTGCTTGTGTTCTTCCTTTTCCTGCAGCTTGGCCTGATGAAAATATTTAAATAGGACTTAAGACAAACTAGGTGCTTTTAAAGTGATACACAGAACCACATCTCAAACCACTGAATCAGCTACTGAGCTGCAAACAACAGAGGATCAGGCTTTTTCTTGCATTTTTTTCCTTCCTCCCACTCGTCTTCCCCCTAGATACTACCAGGCTGTTCCTATGCACAAAGGGCATAATTCAGCTGTTGCCTTGAAGTACCTCCCATCCCACAAACACAGGGAGATGCAAGTGTCCCGGCTTTAAGTCACATACCAAAAACTTGTCTTCAGCCACAAGACATGTGAAAGGCCTCCAACATGGCAGGAAAGGAGCTCTGGTGGCAGTTCACACACTGGAAATGGCTCCCATTGCTCCACTATTGCTTTGGGAGATCCATGGAACTGGGTGAAATCAACCTAACAGTCCCTAGCATTTTGTTTCCATCTACCTGTTCTGTAGCAGCATAGTGTCGCTGCTGGTAGTGTGACTGGAGTTGTGTACATAATACTTGAAGGCTGAATGGGGCTCAGAAGTTGGCTACTGCTTTCCATGAATGACACATGTACCCCATTTGGCAGTTAAGAGTGCTACAGACAGTGAAGATGTGAAAGAAGAGAGAACATGGAGGGGGCTTGAACCACTGCACCAGGCTTGGATTTTCTTTTTGCAGCAAAAAGTCACTGGAGATTCCCTGGCTCAAACAAAACGAAAGCTAACAAAATTAATGTGATCTTACATCATGGACTTAAGTGACACCACCAAACATCTAGATTCAATTAACTTATTAAAAGTATCAACGTGGATTTTTATTTTACAGTCATGTAAGTAACTCTATTAAATTTTGTAGCATAAATAAAATAGAGAATGCTTAATGCAAGAATCTATTTGACTCAAATCCTATTCTTTTACATGGATTTGAACATCATAGTTTTAAGTAAAATACTACTACTTAAGATGTGTTACCCTCAGCGTTAACTCAAAGTTAAAAATACAGTTTGCCCCCACCATCACGCATCTGGGAACATCTCCTACCCATTTTTTAAGTGGTGTCAAGTACATAAGATGCTACTTATCTGGAAAACACAACATCAGTGGGTTGCACATTTTTAAACCGAATGAGAAGAAACAATCTTGTTAAGTGGATTATTTGACACTGAAACAGCAACATACTGTATTTTTCACCTTCGAGAATAACCAGTTTTCAGACTTTGGGCTTGGGCAGAAGAAAGATTATTTGGAAACTGAAGCACAGCAACACCTTATTAAATGGATAAGGTTTTACAATGTTTCATAGTAGGGCTTAGTGAATTTCTCAGTAGGATAGTTCAGCTTTTCTAAAAAAGTTCAAGCAAGCTACCAATGGCCTGGGTAGTTTTCTACTGCACCAAGACTTGACCCCAGCCTCCTTCATCTTCTCACCTCCTTCATCATTCCTACTGCATTTATGAGGCTATCTATCTTCTTTTCATATTCATTCATCCTGCAGCAAACAACATCCTCCTCATCTCCAGAGAGGTCACTCATGTGTAACACTGGTGGCATTTTGTCTGAATCTGAAGGTGTAACTTCAAGGCGGTGAGCTGGTCCCTGGTAGAAAATACCAGAAAGTCATGAACAGGATTCTAACCATAACTCTGCCAAACACAGAGACCATGTTGTATCACTGCCATAAGGCTGGTAGAGAAAACCAACTTGTAAACATTCTTTCATTTCCATCAGGGAAAGGTCAAGAATGCACAAAGACTTGTACAGAAAAAGAAGAAAAAATAATGGAAGTTCATAGTTCTCATCTAGGAAAAGCCAGGAATACAAAAGGAAAAACTATCAACCCACAAGAACGAAAACACATTACACAAATACTCCATGCTTTGGAAGAGACTAAGAACAGCAGCACCTCACTGTGCCTCTAGATGAGATCTTGATGGGGACTAATAAAGCTACAATAAACAAAGAAATTTGTTTGGCTTCTAGAGGCAGAAAGGCATGATATGGGCATAGACTAATAATTAATTTCCTATTTTTCTCTATTAAAAAGTGAAAAGATTTATAGAAGACACAATGAGTGGTAGGTGACAGTAGCCTTCTTTCAGATCAGCCCAGCTCCCTCGCTATAACATCAACTCTGTTCAACCTCAGATAGATCTTTTAAAGTTTTAAGGTTTCAAAGGGCAAACTCAGCCATACCTCCCACTTGCAGGTGGACTCCCGGACAGGTGTTTTGCCTGGGGGTACCCAGGGGGCTTTTGTTCTCACTCGGACACTTCGACACACATTCACAGAGTCCCCCTTCACTTTCTGCTTGTGCTTTTGCTGAAAGAAAAGAGAAGATAAAATAAATCACAGACTTTTAAAGAACCATTTACAATTTTTAGTGCTGCAAAGCCAAATAAAAGATGATTCATACAAAAATATCACAGTGTTATGCATGATACATCATGTAAGACTGGCCAGCAGCCATCAGAGGAGGGTAACACCAGCCTGAAGGAAAGGTTATTGCACATTCAGCTGACAGTATGTTCTTGTCTATCACGAAGCAGGTCTGTGATATCCCTGGGATACCTGCAATTGTGATGTGATGAGAGCCTTACCCAGCAGGCCAGGGTGGGAGACCCGGGAGGGAAGAAAGTCTTCTCTGTACGGAGACACACAAGAAAATATCACAATGCGACCCATTCACGTGAAGAAAGAACAACTTGAGAGAGCCCTTCTCCATTCCAAGTTTGTCTCACAAAAGAGCAGATATATCATGTGATAACAGTACTATCAGAGAAAATTAAGAACAGTGCACTGTGATTGGTCCTGAAAAGCTTCTGAAGTGTTTTTGCTGCTTTGTAGTCAACTAATAGATGGACATTTATTTCTATTGAACTTGAAGTGCTCTGACTGAAGGGAAGTTCAAGTGGTTTTGCACAATTCTGACCTTCAGAGAAAAATCTGATGTTCTAAATATTCCCTAAAGGCAATTAATTAGTAAGAATCATTGATTTCACTGTCAGGCCCTACCCCATTATGATGTGCACCATTAGCAACAAATCCAAAATTAATAGAGGACTTAGAACAGGATGGCTGCACCTAAGGAAGAACGAGCATCACCTTTACATAAACATGCAACTGCAAAAGAGGATAGGCAACAGCTTGAAACTCAACTTCAGTCTTGTCTCCAGCCTGCTGTGGATAAGGCTATGAAGAGATTTTCTTTGCTGCATAGAGCAGCAGACCGAGAAGGTGCTCAATGCCAGAAGATGGTTTGAATCCAAACTCTTTTCCCTAAGCACACTCACTTTAATACAATCAAGATGATATCTGAAACACCTAAACATGACCTTTCCCTAAACCTTTCCTACACAAATAAGGATGAAGCCAAAGAAAAATTGTTATCAAGACATAAATCCAGGAGACAAAATGAAAAAAAGAAATCCCCCAAACTATATCACATTGGAAACAACACCCCCCACTAACACACACGTGAACACGAAAAATAGATATTCTAGATCAGACTTAAATCACCTTAAACATACAAAGTACGTCACTGAAAATTCACCACTGAACAAAAATTCAAGTCTTACACTTCAAACACAAACCTAAAACAGACCTTGGAGATGGTGTGGTGCTTCTAGGACCGTTCACCTTCCTCTTTGTAACCCTTACAAACACGCGGCTACACACTCCTACCTGGCATTGTGCAGGTGTGGTTTTCTGACCCTTTTTAATATGGACATGGACAGGGGTGTTTTCATCCACATGAACGTGCAAAGGGGGAGATGAGGAACGGTTCTTCATGGCTCTTCTCCCACAAACGGGAAAGGGCAAGACAATGAAAGGAAACCTGTGGATAAGGAAACTGGAAATAACAACATTTCCCTCTGTGCCAGAAAGCAACAATGGCCAGCCTTGGTTAAAGTTTGAGCTTTCAGTAGCATCTGCCATTTTGAATTGCACACTATTTCGCTGTAAAGCTGGGATTAATACAAGCAATTTCTCTGCTGCTGGTATTTTCTGCTTTGAACATTGCTATTAAAGATCAAATACAGTTGGACTGATAGCAGGTGTCTGTAAGAGTCATTGGAGTTCAAAGTCTTTGAGCAAGCAAACAAATCAAGGTTCCAGTAACCGACACCATCTGATTATGAAGAGAAACTTGAAGGGAGAAGAGAAGCAGTCATTTAACAGTTTACTCCAGGAAAAATCAACAAGAGACCATCAGATCCTTCCATCCTAGAACCCTGACCCTGTAAACTCTTTCATACAAGCTTTAAGTGTCTTTTGAAGCTAAACAAATGCTTAAAAGCTATTGGATCACAGTATTTAATCTCCCGAAAAAGAGCATAACCTCAACCAATACCCAACACAAGATGGAAAAGCCTAGAAATGCAAGATTTAAGCCACTATCTTTGAGCTCAATGCTTTGGTTGAGGTAATGGTATGATGCAATTGCAAATCCTACAAAAGTCCACTACCAGCACTAACCTGATTCTGGCAGAAAGAGTTTTTTGTAAGGTAAATTACTTACACTTATTCTAACGCTTTTGGCTCTTCTGGACAGTGTGTTCTGTGAAGAGACTGAAGTCATTTCATCGTTGATGGATGAGGGACACCTGATATAGGAACAATAAAATGACCACTAATAAGAAAAGGCGTCAAGTTCCAAACATCCTCCTCTTTTCAATTTAAGGCTCAAACACATCAAGTATATGGACCCAAACAACAGCGGTTGCTGTGTCCTGGCTCCCTCTGACAAGCATGGGATGAGGAAAGGACAGAGACTGTAATTCCTTACATAGTGATAATGAAACTTGTCTTAAATAGTGCAAACGTTTTGTACAATTACATGATGGCTTTGCTCAAACAGTTACAAACCTTCAAATTCTATCTGCAATTTTAAATCAGTTTAATATAGGAATAGGTTTGAACAGTTCTAGGGCATGTGTACATCCCCTCCCAAACCGCACACCCTCCCTAAGTTCTGCCATCATCAACGAATTCTGCAAAACTGCCCAGAAACACTGATGGTTTAGGTTTATACTGTTGTGCAGGCTGAAGAGATACATTCGAATTAGCACTCATGCTGAAGGAAACCCAGCACCACAAAACTCAGTCAGCTACAGCATGAGCATCTTCTGGCTGGGAGGACTTGAAGAAATGGGAGTGCAGGAGAAGGGATGTCCAAAGGACTAATGCTTGCTGGGGAGGGATGGAGTACAGCTATTGGAGTGGTGGTATATCAGGCTTAGTTAGCTGACCTTATGTTAACACTCCTCCACAATGTTACAAGTCAAGTCACACTTCCTAATGTGGTAGAATAGGATTTTGTACAACACTTCTGCCAGACTAGAACTGAGATCATTCTTTATAGCTCATTGCTTAATTTACCAACTTGCTAAGATTCATGTAATAAACTACTCTAAATAAACCTATTACTACTGCATCTGGTTTTACGCAGGATGTGTTTAAAACAAAACACACCTGTATATCACATCAGAGTTATGAAGATTACAAAGGGGAAGAGAGATAGATCCCCAGCTTCTAGCTATGAACGACTCCAAACACCACGGGGCACTTTAATCTTCTTGTTTTCAAGAGAAGGGTTAAACTCTCCCCAGGCCCACATGTGAGCATGGGTTAATGCACTGACTGAGAACATGCAAAGCTTTCGAATCCCAGACCGGTTTGTGTTGGAAGGGACCTTAAAGCTCACCCAGTTCCAACCCCTGCCACGGGCAGGGACACCTTCCACCAGAGCAGGCTGCTCCAAGCCCCTGTGTCCAACCTGGCCTTGAACACTGCCAGGGATGGGGCAGCCACAGCTTCTCTG
>JANHGB010002496.1:0-57317 GCA_026283785.1 Coracopsis vasa | reverse complement strand
AACACTCTATCCTTTGTGTCTCATGAAGGGGAAGGGCTGAATAGAATGAATAAAACTTTGTACCTGGGATGGTGATAGTGTTACAGCACTAACAGCTATGGGATAAACAGGATGCTCAGCTCTGAGAGGAGCTGCTCCTTCCAATATCAGACAAATGCAGCTCAAGCCATATCATGGGCCAGCTGCCCTCCTACAACATGCAGACAGGAATGATGGCTAATTCCCAGCTTTAATCTCAATTTAGAACTGCAGAATTGAGCTGTTCTGTATGACTCAGAGAACATGGCATATAACATAGGAGAAAGCATCTTAGATAATGTAGTCAACCTTTCTGTATTTTCGAACTAGGCTACATAGGCCGTGGCTACTACTCATTCACTATTGCATGTCAGGCCATTTCCAAGGAGTGAGTTCTGATTCCATTTCGCTTTTCTTATCCAGCAGTCAGGCATTTTCAATTGGCTTTCCTTCCTGGTCTTAAATTAGACTTTCTTAAAATAAAGAAGAAATAAATGACTGAAGTATAATAGGATATGGCTGAAACACATTGCAGAGTCTTGGCAGGCTCTATTATCCACATACTGACATCTTTAGAATTACCAGGTATTTTAATGTGCATTTAAAATTGGTTAACAGGAGTATAAATTAAAGTAATAGAGAAACTAGAGCCTCAAAACTTTATTGCTCATTGTAATTTCATGTTTATGGGCTTATTGCTTTGTGGCAGGACTTGTGGCTTTTTAGTTCTAGCGAGTATAGTAGTAAGAAGATGGTGCCTCACTCAGAGCTAGGTGAAATCAGTGGAAATCTGCCCCTTTCTTAGGCCCATTGTCGCATTATTCTCACTGTCAATTGGTTGGATTTAGTTTCCCAGAGGAAAAAAAGATGCAAATTATGTATTTGTTGAGATGTGAAATGAAATGAGTTGTGCACAGAGATAATGATTTTCATCCTACACATCTAACTCAGCGTAACCACAACAGAATTCTGGAGAGGACCAAAGGAAAATTACTAATTGAAGTGGCAAAACTGAATTGAATTGAAAGACATGAAACTCTTCTTTATGATAAATGATGTAATGTACATAATGATACTCAGGTTTCTGTCTGGTTTACCATTGTTTCCCCTTTCTTGGTGATTCTGTAACTACTCTTTTCACAGCCTTCTTTGAATTAATAGCACACTTAGGCAGGCACAAATACACACTTACAGAAGGATACACACCTACAAGTAATATTTGTAGAAGATAGCATAGAAGTTATCCCAGCTTGTTACATCAAGTCTTAAGTATTTATATTTGTTTGTATCTATTAATTAAAAAGCACTTTCCAGTTGTATAGCTTTTGCGTCACAACTCTACCTAAACCACCATTAGATTTTAAAGATACAGACAGGAAGGAGCTCCACAACATTAATACTATAAAATAACTGAAGAACCCCCCCCCAGATACTCTGTTTCATGAAGTCCAATTTGAAATACAGACTATTTTTTTCTAACAGTTTTCACTTTCAGAACTGGTAAAGCAGTATAAGTCCCAGTGGCTTTTTAAGATTGATGGCCAGATCCAGAAACTCTATTTGAGTGCTTTAAAATGCAAACAACTGGCCAAAGAAAAGGAACAAGGTACATAAGACAGTTTTTCCTAAAAGGCTTTGGGAATTGGGCATCCAACTTGCTTGGGCAAAAAGATAAGAAGATCCCAGCAGGCACCTATTATATCATTTAGTGCCTGAAGACCATCATAATTCTGACTGTAAAGTTCCAAAGTATCTAAATCATCTTTAAATAAGAGCTTTAGTGCCTGGAAGAGTGTTCTCTATTCTCTTACAGGTTGAAAGTGGGGTAAATAACTGATGTATAAATTAATCCTCCACCTCCCAAACACTGTCACATATTAAATGGAAAAGAAGTTAAATGACATCAAAGCAGTATAAGCAGAAGAAATGGGTTCAAGTGAAAGATGTTCTTTCTTCTTGCCTGCTTCAGGAAGCTGTTACTGAGATACTGACATTTAATTTTCAATTTCCTGCTGAACCTTGTTCTGCAATATGAGTTTGCCTTGGTTTTCATGCATAATGTATATAAAGACACCTTCAACTACTTAGTACATAATACTGTTGCAGGGCCATATATTTACAGCAAGAATTTTGTGGAGCATGCTGTTCATAATTGGAGAAGAGGGGATTCTTAGTTGCAGGCTCTTAAATACAAAGCTGTTGGAATAACATCAGCTGGTTTTAATAAGAAAATATTTTCACAAGTGTTTTAAAGATGTGTTTTTGCTTACCAATCACATACCTACAGTCACACTTCCTAAACTCTATTAAGCCACAGAATACTATCCTCTGTGTAACATCTGCCTCTGTAGATAAACATTGCACTAAATCTTGTAACGTACCCTGTCTGCAAATGCTGTGTGGGATTGGGCTGTAGGAGGGGGATAACAACATGGTTCTTTGCATTCTCTATTACTCTTTATGCATTATAGACGTAGTAGTTGTCAAAACCCCTACCTTTTGCTGTCCCTGGATAGAGAAAGAAAACTCTTCTGTCATGTTTTTCTGTACTAAAAGCAAAAGGAATGGCACAAGAACTGCTGTCTTGTTTTGTGTCAGTAAAGGAAAGCCTGATTTGTGGCTTGATAGATTTGCTCTTATAGCCAGAATCTGCTGTCAGAAACAGTGTATTGAGCAGTCTAGCCCAGCACATATTCTTCTATGTTTATGAGATAAAGTTTACTGATTTGAGTTTTAAAGCTGTCTTGAACTGCACAGGGGTCCATAATGTAGTGTTAAACGTGCAGGCAAATTCATATTTTAGTGAAGTACTTTCCTCATTGGCTGTCTGAGCTAATGCCCAGATTTGTTCTCTGTTAGTGTCTGAATTCACTATAAGCTTAAACGAAATGATCAAACTTAACTTTTTCATGAGTTCAGTTGGCTTTTTCATCCTGAGAGCCCCACAGCTTCAGCAGGGACATTGATCCACCTGGCAGAGCTCCACAAACCTACCTAGTCAAAAAGAATCAGCAGAACTAGCTGTATCTTTAGATATTGCTATAGTAAGTGATCGAATTCTACTTCTTGTATTTCCTTGATCTAGAACAACCAAAACTTCCAAACAGACCCAGCTACTGTGAAGTGCAAACCAAAATGCCAAAGACCAGAGAAGATGATCACTATTAAACTGCACTAGCCTCTAACATCTTAAATTAATGGTTCTATTCATACTGATAATAGGTTTCTATTTCTTTTTTTAAGCAGGTTTTTCAGAAACATCTTCTTTACTACCTGGCTCTCCAGTGAAAGGTGCATAGTCACATGCACATGTGTATATGCATCTACATTTATACAGAGTTTTAATGTTTTTAACATTTAGCATTCAAATGTTTGATATACAAAATGTTTATCTACAGCATTGCTTAAATAAGCTGTGTAACAATAGCAGGAAATAATACATCTATGATAGAAATTCATCTGGTAGCTGGAAAACAGCAGATGTAAATTATACTCTAAGACTAAGCTTAATTCAGTGGATTTTTATGATGTGTGGAGATGGATAAAGTGCTCCTTGAATGCTAACTAAGATCTGTGCATGAAGATGCACAAAGAATTACAGGTTGTTGGGTTTTTAAAGTTTATCATTGCTTTTTAGAATTGAAACAACCATTGGGATGCACAACCTTTTTATACAGCACTCTCTTGGCAAGGGGCGTTATTTATATATTCTTTTATGGTTTTTAATGCTTTACATTTTATGTGAATATTTTTTCTAAAAGGATTTTGGCTTTTAAAAATCAGGTTTCTAGAAAAAAGCCACAGGAAATCGGGATGGTAGTATATAAATTTACATTCATATCAGCCAAGCAATATTGGCGAAAGCCTATTGTCTTATTTTTAGATGCAAAAAGATGGGTCATCTTGGAAACTTGCAGTGCCTCTCTGGCACTTTTACCCTGTTTCTCAGTGTTTCTAAAGAATTCTTACTCTGTTCTTTTTTGTAGTTTCATCACACCTGGGTACCAGGCTGCATGTGGTGCACAGCTCTAGTTATCTTCACATACTTTCACAATACCAGTATTACTATTGTAAAATACCTTGTACATTGCTTTCTGCACATAATCTGGAGTTTTGTATCCAAACCATGTTTTCAGTGACATTTGAATTGGGGATTTAAGCTGATTTTAAATCTCAAACACACCATGAATCGCTGAACCCCCAAACAACAAACCAGCCCGATTCTACCTTCACCTACAAAAATACATCCCAACATTAAAGTTGTGCACTATGAGAAATTTTGAACATATTTCTAGTATTGCATCTACTGCAAGTAATTAATTTGCTATAAGATCATAGGAGTTTGGGTATTTGATTCTCTCATTTCTCATCTAACGAGCATCACAGTGTTCCTGTGTAGACAGAATAGAAAGCTGCTAGGGCTGAACAGCAAAGGAAGAATAGGATGTTTTGGATAGAGGAACAGCATATCCATGTTGTGCAATGGATCACAACAGAAAGGAAGAGTTACCATTTTCACTCTGGTTTAGCAATGCAAGTTAATGTGCTTAATCCAACGTCCTATCCAGCTGCAGTATCTAAAATCAGGAATGTACTTGTAGGAGGACCAGCAACCCACAACGAAGCATCAGAATGTCAACAGCAGACTTAGCTCTGATTGCTGGGTCCATGAGCAATAGTTTTATGCAAAATTGGGTTTTGCTTTGACTGAAATAAATGGAAAATTTTATTTAGTACAAACAGTAAGCCCAGAATTTTTTAACTTTCACCAAACTGGCAGCTCAATCCAAGAACATATGTCCAATTCACTGTGTGGGCAAGGCACTTCTACAGAACTCTAAAAATAAATTGTTGTGTATGTTTTCTGAAGGTGGGAGTGACCTTCTGGAGATACTTGAGCTTTTAGGATTCATCTTCAACAGGAAATGAATCACCTACTGAGTTCACCGTGTGCTGTAGGTATTTCTCATTCTAAATTTAGAGTCTGTGGGGCTAAGTCTCATCTTACAATTTTTGTATCAGCCTTGCCCTAATATAAAGGTGGTGGGGAATAATCTGGATGTGGTGAATTGCTTTTGGATTCTACCACAACCAAAATGATAGTAATATGAGGTATAAAAATAAGAAATTATCCGTGAAAATTACTCCCCTTTTTGTTTGTAGGTGCACATTATGTATAATTATGTAAGACTGGTCTGTAGCTCCCATTCTAGTCTCTATTTTCAAGTTGATTATAAATACTTAAATAAAATGAAGAGTTCCTTGTTATAAAAGCATCCTAAAGCATCTCTATCCAAAAGCACTAACTAGCATCTTGCATCTTTGAGGTTTTCAGACACCTTCTAGTTTCTCAGCTCTGCATGGTGTTGCCATCCAGTGCACAAAGTAACAAGACACAGTACTGGAAGTACTTAAGGAGCGTTGAGCTATTTAAAGGCATCAGCAATGGAAGCCTATATGTATTTCATGTCACTGTAATCATAATCTCACTAGTGTTTTTGCACTGTCATGGCCTCATCACAAGATACTACACTTAATGTGTGGTTTCTTGCCGCTTGGTTTTGTTGAAACTAATTTGTAGATATTGCACTTAATCAACTGATTAAAACCTACTGCCTACACCAGGTCTCTCTGGTGGGTTACACTAACAAGACTTTCCAGCAACTTTCCTCAAAGTAGAGAAAGGAGAAAAACCACATTCAGCTTAGCTATGGGCAAGTTCATGTCTGGTTAGTTCAGTGAGAGTTCAGCAGGGTTAAATGTAAGAGTAAACAATAGTGAGCCTCAAGATTCAGTTCTCTGCAAGAAAGAAGAGGGTTCTGTGTACCTCTCCTGAAGAAACAGTCCTATTTGATAGAGAGAATGGAAAGGTAGCAGTCAACATGAGAAACCATCACCTCTCCTCACAGTACTGAAGAGATTCCAGGATCTGGAAGACAATGTGAATCAGTAGGTATTCTTCAGCCATAGTCTTTGGAATAGGTCATGTGGAAGTGTTCACATAGGCAAGCCAAAAAGGTGGGAGAAAAGGCACCAAGCACTAAGTAAACACTTCTAGTGTTTGTCAACAACATTCCTAATGAGACTCATCCTGTCATGCCCCTAACACAGCCAGTCAAGAGAAGCCCTAGAAGTCTGAGCTTTGGAAAGAAAACCCACTTCTCATCAGCTTTCAGTATCAAGTGGTACTTGTTTTGGGATATATGCTATGATTTCATGGGCAAGCTTCCCAGAGATTGTTTGACAGAACAGTGAAGCCTCATGGCAACAGGCCAGCTGGCATCCTCCACAGCACTTCATGATCTCTGGAACCCATGAGAAACAAGCGAAGCTTCCTCCACAGATGGCTATCAGCCTCCTCTTCATCCGTTCCTCAGTCTGTGACTCTGAGATCAATATTTTCATAGGCAGTCCAAAATTCCAGCTGGACCTTCTATGGGCATGCACTTCTCCAGCCTGTACTGGTAACCATTTCCTCCATTTTTACATGGGCTTAGCCAATAGCGTTTGGTATTCAAAGTCTTGGCATTTTTGAGATTTTGTTTTAGAACATCATAATTAAAAGAAAACCAAGGGAAAAATCATGTCAAAGCAGTGAATAACCTTAATTAGAGGCCATGCTGTAGCCTCTGATCCTAACTGATGGAGTTCTTGCAGTTTTAATTAAGAAATGTCTGCTTCACTTTCATTAAATAATGTTTTAGAAGCATTTCCTTCCCTGTTTCTGGTTATAACATCAACTTAATTATAAACCAATATTTTCATGGGGCACACAAGTGTATGGAAATAAAAAATGAAGTCATAATACATCTATACAAAGGTACTTGCTTTGGGCTTTCTATTCTCCAAAGATACTTTAAAACCACTTCCTCAGCTGTCTTTATGAAATCAATGGATTACGAGGCAATATGTAATAACAAGAGTGTTGAATTCTGTGTTTTGATATGTATTAGCATTTGTCATCCTTGAGCTCTGCTACTATTCAAATAGATTTTCTGTATTCTGTCACTGTCACTTGTGCACTCCAGTGTTTCATTTCATTTCACTGAAAACATGCTACATATGAGCAGGAATAGGACCATCACCAGGAAGCTTTTTAGAACATTGCAAGGCTGATCATGAAAGGGCTGCGCATCCTCTGCACTGAAAATAACAGTTCTTTGTCAGACCTCCAACACTGTATATTTTAAAACTACTTATTGTTATTTTTAACTATGGACGCTTGTGACTTCATACACTTTGCATACTGTATCCCATATTCTTTAATATGTATGTTAGTACCAAACTTCAGTGAACATTATTTCAGTGTTTGCCCACTCATAGTGTGTCTTAGTAAAGGATGAAATTGCTCTGAGATCTGGCCTTCTGACAGCATGGTCCAGGAGTAACTCCTGTGTCTTGCCAATGTTGAGGCTTTGGGTGTTGTTTTTTAAACCATTGCCACTTTCTAATTAGCTTCTGTCATGTTGTCTTTGAACAGTTAAATAACTGAGATATCTTCAGGTGTCTTGTCATTGAGATTAAATGTCTGCCAGCTGGTGAGGACAGTAATCCTTGTAGTTGTTCAGTAAAGTTCCTGAAAGGATATTGGTTTATTTTCTAAAGCCTGGCTTTACAATTTCTTTGTAACCTGGGATTGTGTGTCTGGATTTTTCCTTTCCCTCATTAACAGTGTGTCTCTGGTGTTCTGGGCAATAATTTAAAAGAGTAGGAAAAGGTAGAACGTATAAATCAGCAACAGAATAAAATGAAAATAGTCTTTCCTAAGATGCATCACTCAGAAGTATGTGTTATGGAGAATCTTTTCCTATTGTCAATAAGAAAAATTAATTGAAAGATTTAATTGAAGCTTTTTTTATAAGGAATGTAAGTTTTACAGCATCACACCAACATTTGGGTAAAACAAAAGTGTTACTTTCAGAGGCCAGTACAAGCAGAAATCAATGGGTACATACAGAAGTAACCTGAACAGATGGTAAAAAAAAAAGGGAAAGTGGATGCTGAGAAAAGGTCCCTCTGACATTCACTATTTGAGACAACAGTGGCTGTTAATAAAGCAGAGTTAATTCTATAGCAAGGAGTGAAATATTTAATCAGCAGTACTTCATACATAATTCAATTAACTGCCTTCACTCATCAGTATTAATGAGAGCTGGAGCTTGGATTAATGTGGTTGAGCTTCAGAACAGCATTCCCAGTCTACTTAAATGCTGCCAAAACTTAATAAAGCGCTGCCAATCAAATTACCAGATCTGAGCCCAGCGCATCAATGTGCTGATATTACAAATCATAACCTCTGCTCACATCATTGCTAATTCCTTATTTATGCTGATCTCTGCGCTAAACAGTTTAATTAGTGTACAGTGGTAGAAACAAGTTATATTTCTTATCACTTTCTTGATGATGTCTTTAGGATCAATCAAGTTGTTGACCAATAACTATAAATGGCGTATTCATGTGTTTTCAGACACATTTTTACTTACTAACTTTAATCAGATGCACAGCTTGACATAGAGGTATTTCTATTAGTCAGAAAAATAAGGATGCTGTATTCATTTCTGCTTTGATTTTGAAGAACATTTTCCTGTTGTAGTCTGTGCTTTTCTTGGTGCAACAAGGATCTCACCCTCAGTTACAATGGACAACCCTGATTGTGCCAATTGCTGCTGCTAGTTCTCCTTGTGCTTTCTCTCACTCCAGAAAGAGACAAGAGACAAAGGTTTCCAAAATTTTTTCCTTTCTGCAACTGAGGGATTTGATTCTCAGAAGCTGAGAAAGCGATGTTTGGTATTATATCACATTCATTGCAACCTGTGGCCAGCCTCACCTAGGAAACTTCAGAAGAGCGAAGCTCAACCTTACATAACTGCTGAAGGGGGAGGCAGCCTGATGCTGCTTATTCCACCTTTAACTCTTCTGAAATAAATCTCTGCTGCTCCTCAAAACATTTGGCCATGTTTCAGCTGAGAGAATTGAGGCCAGACTGTGACACCCAGGAGGAGATTGAGCTGGTGAAAAATTCTCTGAAAGTTCTGGAAGCATTACAAGCTGTCAGAAGAATCAGAATAAGATAAATGATGCTATAAAGAAATCAGAAGAGCATGCTTTTATATAGATTTTTTATATATTTATTTCTTCTTAATCTTAACAGAAGAAAATAAATAAAGACATCAGAGGAATACAGTTTTTATACAGCAAGGGCATGACAATTTCAGGAGTCCAAACACATTTTGTTTAAAAGGTATTTAGAACTGTAGATGATTCAGATACATGTACTGGGGGACAGAAGAGCACGTGAAAGTCACACTGGACTCTACCTGAATAGACTCTATTCTTTACTTTGCCTTTTGAAAATTATTCCTATTATCTGGAGTATGTGAAATCCAAGGAAATAAAAAGTGTCATAACCATTCAGTGCCCCAATTCATAGGATGAAACCAGCCAAGGCTGAATTCAAAGTGGTGTCATTGTGTTGGGGAGCTCTAGCACTGAATTTGACATCAAGTCAATTGAGGACAAGCGAGGATTGTGAAGTGCAGCACAATACATGAAAGCAAGAGACCTCAACCAGAGGTTCTGAGAACGAGAGAGAATCTGGCTCTATCAAGCACTGTGTAAGGAAGAATGATATTTATGCTGTATGTTCGCCACATAGTGCCATCCGAGGATTTAGCAAAAAGATATTAGATGGATAAGGCTAAGTTGGACTTTAAAAGCAGTAAATAGTGCAGAAGCAACCCCTCACCTTTTAATTAAGTCAGCACAACTCTATTAATTTAAACAGAGCTTGACAAGTTTGGAGCCTTTTCCTTACAGTTAGTATTTCTCCTTTCCATGTTTTTGATAAGTTTTAACAGCAGAAAATGGCACAATATGATTAATTATCAGAACTGGTATAAGGGTGGCAGGTTTTCAGGGGTTCAGCGCTGCGCAAATGCCTCACAAGTGGTAAAAGTTCATCTCTTGAAGGAGCATAAAATAAGCTACATCCACATTGAAAAAAAAAGTTTAAAGCTGCTGATGAAGTGCAAATCGTACTTTATCCTTTTGCCTTCTATTTAAAATAAAATAAATAAAGATCATCTGAAGGGAAAGGTACAGTGTCTGCACAAAATCTGGTTTATAAGAACAAAGAGGCACTCAGGCTTTCAGCCATTTTAAGCACTAACGTCAACAAAGAGAGAAGAACCACTCTGTAATTCAGTATCTCAGATGCTGTTGGTGACATTCAAAATAAAAGATGGATCAGAAAAAAAGCAGCCAATACGTGATGTGAAAAGTGCTAATGCAAGAAGTGCTTCAGAATGGAAACGGAAGACTTAGTTGACTTATGAATGATCTGGGCATACTCAAAACCAAAAGAATAAGTAGTTCATGCAATTCACTGTGGAGAACAGGGCACTTGCAGTGAGGAGACATGTAGAAAGCTGTCTCATTGCCCATCTGTACTCCTAATAGTAACACTGGCAGAAAACCCCTGTTGTGCCAGAAGTTTTAATAGTTATCCAAAAAATATGAAACAGATCCTCCTGCCGACCTTTTCTACTCGTGAGCTTTATGCCCTGCACAGGAGGAATGACATAAGCTTCATACTGAATGTCACTGTGGGCTATAGCTCCAAAATCAGCTGTAAATTCACAGATCTCAAGGCTAGGAGTTGCTGCTGGATAATGGGTATGGATTTTCTGTACATCATGACTGTGTGTCATCTCCCTACCACCTGTACTGAACCTAATAATTTGTGTGAATAAAGCAGTACTCCATAAAGTTTACTGCTGAGCAAACAGCACGCTGTTGGCAGCATCATACTTTGCTCTCTTTTTCAGCTCATGGAAAGATGACTCAATTACCATTTAAAAGTTTATACTGCCTATGAAGTCAAGGACTGTAGAATTAGTAGTCAGCTTGAATGTATTTTGAAAACAGTAAATGTATCTTAATGTGAAGAACTGACAGGCTTGTGTGTAAGTGTTAAAGGACAAGCTGCAAGCAAGCGTTGGTGTTAATTTTAACTAGCATGATGTATACAGTGAATAATGGGCAGATGAAAATGACAGATTCTGTCAGCATATAAGAGGGGATAATCGTTCTGGTAATGAAGAAAACATTTGAAGAAGCCTGCCTAGTTTCCCAAATACGGAGTCACCCAGATTCGGAGATCCAAAGTAGAGGAATTTGAAATCATGATTTCTTTTTCTTCTGGAAAAGTCAAGGCAACAGGTAAAATTGATGATCAGAAACATGCCTGTGAAAGTTTGTGTTTTCTGCTTTCTTAAAAGCTATGGCAAGTATTAGGCCCTAAGGTGCTGTTCTCTTACAGCAGAATTTCAGGGAAGCTGCCTTAATTTTATGTCTTCTTTAATGTTGAGCTTAAGCCCAAAATGTTGACATCATCTTGTTTAAGGAGTGTAAAGAAGCTTGATTAATTTATGTATTGTGTCCAGTGCCTCCTGCTTCTGTACAGTCAGTAGCCAGAACAGTCATTGACAAATTCAGGATCTGTGGAACTTGTTTTCTAATGCAAAATTTAATAGGATTTCTTTACAATTGTGTGATGCTGATGTAAAGGGGATGGTAAGAACTAGGAAAAAGAAGAATTTAAAAACGCTTTTGACAAACTCAGGAATTTCATATTTTTTAATTAAACCTCATTAAGGACAAAATAGGGAACTGTATGTGCAGATTGAGAAGCTTAATGTACTTCTGAGTTTCCACACTTCCATCTCAAGACTTTTTTATCTCATGAGCGTGTTACTAAATGTTAACTACAGAGCATCCTGTCAGTTACTACTTTTCACAGCTGAGTTAGGGAAGAGACGAGTATGTCAGTATAAGAGCAGACAGAATTACACAAGCTATCTGCATTCATCTGTCAGAGTAATGCACCAAAAGTTGCCTAATAGATGTTTGTTACAGTCAAATTCTCATGCACTTTAGATTACACAAAGAAGTTAAACATATAATATTCAGCTTAAAAAGAAACTAAATAAGAATATCCTGTGTATCTCATGTTAAGGTGAGTTTTCTTCTGTATTCTGGCTAGCGAGTTGCAGAATTCATCCAAAATCTTATCTGTTACTTGAAAGCAAATTGTGACAGGGATCCAGTGGGAGTTCATTTCAGATCTCTGAAATGGAAATTATCTTCTCCTAGGTTTGGGTGTCCTCGTTAGGCAGTTTCCTCATTGGATGGGAGTCCATTTGCTTTGCAACACCCAAGTGAGTTTTCAAGGTCTAGGGTTTAATCTGCAACTGGTTTTACATGAGTGTGAAAATTTGAGCAGAAGCATCTTCTCTTCTGTTACAGAGGGACCAAGCATGATTTTACCAGGAAGTGCAACTCATGAGCAGTTAGAAGTAGATAGGTAATGGATGTGTTGAAAAGCCATCTCTGAAATGCACATAATTAATAACTCCCAGGAGAAAGATTGAGTCTATCAACACATATTGGGGTTTTAATACTGTTAACACCTGTTTTAAATGTGAGTCTTCAGCCTATGAAAAGTAGCGTTTGCCTTGAAGTAATGCAGAAAATGAGGTTCATCTGCTTAATGAGTTACAGAGTATTTTCAGACTTTTAAGGAGTTTTAAGTGTTACTTCAGGGAAAAGAGATCTTAAAGAAACTTCACTAGGCTGCAAAAACTGTGCTTCCTACTTTTTCAAAGAAGATTCTAGAACTGGAAACTTCATAATCAGTGGAGAAACCCAGGCAGGTCCATGACGGCTGCTGTGGACTTGTACATTAGGCAGTCCATCTGAACTGCTTTATCCAGACAGCATTTCATAAGAACTTGTGATTTAAAATGCATCACAAAATCCTTCCATCGATGATGGCAGCAAGAAAACTCAGATGGGATTTCCCAAAGGTTACAGTTTATGGAAGTTTTCATCCTGCAAATTAGAGTGTGTTTTTCGAAGGAAGAGAAACTGAAAATGGGCAAACTCAATTGTGTGAGCAAAAATACAGATTCTTGCTCAGCCATCTGCAAATATCCCCTCCATGTCCACTTTGATTTTATGTGCTACATAGCAAAAATTGAACATGCATGAAACATGCCAAAAAGTAGAAGTTACTTTTAGGGGAACTTCAGGGGGTTTAAAAGACATGAAGCATAGATTTGGAATTAGATGTGCATAATGCATATTTTGGCAAGTGATGTGTATTCAGACTGTATCTAATTCAGGGAAGCACTTAACTGCAAGCACTAATTGTACTTTAATATAAATGTTTCAGCCAGATGAGAAAGGGATAACTTGATAACTACGGCTTTGCTGGGGAAACCAAATGTGAAAGAATGTTTTACTTAAAAATATTTTACTTAAGAAATGATGAGAATTTTTTGAAACACACACAAAACCAGGAGGGAACTTCAGATAATCTAAAACTGGATGTTTTTCCACAAAAAAAACCAACCTGTAAGACATCCATTCTGAATCACCAAGAGTAAACTCTTTTCAGCAAAGCCAGAGAGTATGCTGCTGTTAGCTACTTCTTTCTTGTCAGGAAATAGTCAGTGCTCAAATTGTTTCCTTTGAAAGCTGTTAAGATTTTCAAGCTTGGGATGCGTTGCCACTGAAATCCTCACACTGAGGTTCAAAAAAGTGATTATTATGAAAAATGACAATGGTGACACGGTCTGGTGTGAGGTGTCCCTGCCCATGGCAGGGTGTTGGAACTGGATGATCTTAAGATCCTTTCCAACCCAAACCATTCTATGATTCTGTGACAATCGCAGCAAGTCAGTAGAGTAACAAGAACACCAGTCACTGTTTTGGTGCTGAAATATCTCACATGCAAATATAGCAAAAGTATAACTTTACATCCTACAACTGAGGAGCAAATCACTGGGCCAAGCCCAAAGAAATGATGTATAGAGACCATTTTGTTATTAAATTGGCCACAGTTAATGCTACAGAAAATAAATTAATAGTCCTCTTGTACATTAGGTAGTAGGCTGGTTATAAGTAGTCCAGGAATTGTCATTATACTGCTCTGCTGGTTTCCTTTGGCAGCATAATAGATATATCCGTTACCCTGGCTGACAACAGCTAATAGTGCAGAACAAAGGAAAAGCATCACTATTGATGTAGGTGAAGCTTCCAGTGACAATCACCTAACTGCGGGACTCAGACTTTACCCTTTTCTTTTGCACCACAATTAAATAGCTATTACGAAGATAACAGGAATTAGGAAGACAATGTTGCTAACGGTAGCCATGAGAAGTATTGTTTTGCTAAGGTCTTGTGATTCCTATTCAACTTTTTACTTAAATATATCTGTAATAAGCACTTTCCATATTCAGTCTTTTCTGTTAAAGAAGCTAGGCACTCAGACTGGAATAAGTTTAGTCACTGCACATAGCTTGTAGTTGCTAAGCCGCTGTTGCTCTTCTGCTAACATAAATGTAAACCAAGAGGGATTTTTATTTCAGAGTGGATCGCTACAGTTCAGCAAAATTTATACAGCTGCTTGAAATGCAGGCTAGGAACTGAATTGGTTTGATTCTTGAAATACCTTTCTTAAAGCTCACACAGAAAGGTCATTGTATGTATTGTTGTGAGAGATCAAGATAGAAAGCTTTACTTAAAGGAAAAAAAGTAAATCCTTTTTCTCCCATCATGTCTCCAAAAAATCATTCCATTTCCTGTGTGGTTGGAACAGTGCAGAACCTCAGTTAAGTAAACTGGAAAGAAAGACAATTTTGATTGTAAGCCTGGTGTTTACTTTCCTTTATTTGGCCAGGTCATACTGGAAAAACCCATTGAGAGTAAGCTTCATCTACAGCGAGTGGGTATTTGTACATGGCAATTTTAATAGGATTTATGGTTACTGACTTAGCTTTGGTAGCTTTGTGTTAGAGGATATTTAAACAGAAGCAAGAACACTAAAGATAGCTAATCTGTATTTACTAAGCCTTCTGGATATTATTTCTACCAGAAGTGCATAAATAATGCTAAAGCACATTGCCATATACCTGAAACACATGAGGCTGTTATAGAAAAATAAGTGTTGTGTTCATGACTAGCACAGTTTTTGTTCACTTTTTCACTAAGAGCACAAATTTTGTGTTTAAAAAGGAGTACTCTGTTTTTTGCTACTGTTAAAGCCAGCCTGGTGCACTGATGGAAAACACTGGCCAATATGTGGAACTACTTGGTTATAGTTCTAAATGACGTTTTGACGGGTACAGTTTCTTTGTTGGGTCAGAAAGAATGTCTACCTCAGTATGTTTATTCAACTAATTCAAATTAAAACTGAAATATCAAATGGAAATTTAAGTCAGAAGGAACATTTTCTTAGACAGAAAAATAAAAAACAGGTAGGAAAAGTGAAGAACTGTTAGTTCCAAAGCCCAAGGAATTGCCATGAACTAGTTCAGTTAGTCCTGTTTCCAGGATTACTCTGTTCATATTGTGATTTCTAGCAGTATTATCAAGCCTGCAACACAAAGGTCAACTTCAACTTATATTCTCAGTTATAATGAGGCTGCAGATTTTCCCTCTAGGCAATGGGGTTTTTTTTTATTATCAGTTGTATTTGATAATCATATTTGTAATAAATGTTAGAATTTAGGAGCTGAGATCTTTGAGAGGGTACTTTTAGTCTTTGCAGCCACATGCACAGCCATAAATGTCCTACTCCATTTGGATGTAGCCATTTAATACTTTCCTTCCTAAACCTCTTTCTCAAGGAAGGTGTGATTTTATTCTTCTACTGCTCGAAAGATCACCAAATGCTGTATCCACAGGCTTAAATTATTCAGAAAATAAGAAGTATTCAGTTCTGTGGGAAGGTCACAAGTAATAAAGCCTCCAAGGCACTATCTTCCAGTGAATCTTTGCTGCCAGAAAGGCAACGTACATTATCTTTTATACATCTCCCTTGGAAACAATTGATGTTCATTCCTTCTGAGCTGTTAGAATCTCTGGCAGAGAGAAATAAGCTGTCGGGAGTGTTCTAGAGCTACTGGCCCTTTGTTCTCCCCCAGACACACTGGGAAGCAGATTATGGTCTTGTGCCTCTGATGGATTTTACAATTCTGCATTCTGTGCATTACATCTCTGACGGGGCTCTAACTGCCTTGCTAAAACAGTGGGTGCTGCTGCAAAGGACTTCAAGGTGGAGCCTTGCATATTGGATGATGCTCACGCACTGCTGTATTTCTCGCATAAGTGGTGTGCTTGCTACTGTCATTTTTCACAAGCTAAAATAAGTCATTACAAGCCACAGAAAGAAAATGTCACATGGTTACTGCCTTACAAACTTCTGCCACCTGCCAGCAGTGGTCAGATGAGCACATCTTTTGTGCTCTGTGATTGACACTAGTATGAGACATGCATGCATACCCATAGCTTAAGAAAACAGCTGGCTAAGGAAGGGTTCTGGAAAGATTACTGCTGTGCTAAACAGCTTTTCAGTCATAGTTTGTGGAGTAGCTAGTTGGAAATAATAAAGGGTTCTCCTTGCAGTGGCTGTTTGATGTTAACCTTGAATACACACCCGACATTCACAACTCAGTTATTCCTGTTGGCTTTCCACGTAAGGCAATGCACTTCCATTTTCACGCACTGATGGCAGCAGAGCAGCACATTTCCAAACCCTATCTGACATCAAGAGGGAGAGTCCATGCCTTGCCCATTAACTGCATCGATTCTTGCTGATGCATTCGGCAGGGCTGGGAGAGTGGAGGGGTTTGAGGAGGGGTTGTTTGCAGAAAAAACAGCTTGAGAACCTTCCCAGTTAGCCTATCTGATGGGATGCTGCAGAACATTTCTCTGTATTTGACTGCAAATGCACAAACTTCAAAGTAGATGAGAAAACACTTACTGGTATCATTAAACACACATTTACGTGAGTATTTAAGAACCTTCACAGCCTTGTGAAAACCAATATATTTGCAAAATGTTTCCTCACTGACAGCAGAACTCAGCAGTTTCATTTGCTGTATCTCTCTCCAAAAGCAGCCTCAGCAAGATCAGCAAGGTTGTTTGGAAGCTCAGACTCGCAGCAGAATGCAAAACTGACTGCACTAATGGAACAAAAGGTGTGAAACATGACCTTGCCATTAGATAGAATTCAGTATATTTGAACAACAGATATGGCAATAAATCCAGTGGGAGAGGAGTTCTTAATAATGGCAAGTCCATAAAAGATATTAAATCCAGAAAGCTTGTTTGAATAATAGTTATGCAAAAACATAAGTGTGTAGTATGTGCCTTGCATTTGCCACAAAAGCCAATGGGACCGTGGACAAACCCACCTGACTATGTCTAACAAGCAGAAGCAGGTTTGCAGTTGGAAGAGGGAGGATGTGTATAACATGAGATGTCTCCGCAGCCATTTGTCGAAGATGAACAATTTCATTTCTTCTCTTCTTTGTGGGGGGTTTACAGATAAACTGCACTGGTGCAGGACTCTTTCCTCTTTAAGAATTTATTCAGTATTTATGTTGTTTGTATGGGATTTTCTGGGCCAGACACCACACTGACAGAATTTTCACATTATATAAGTGGCCTAGTTTTTCAAGAAAAAGCAAATCCTTTTTCATCTCCCTTTATTTTCACCCTCAATTTCAGAGAATCCAGAGAATGCGTTTCAGCATTTCTGAAAACCATAATAATACCCAGCCTTACACCCATTATATCAGTTGCCACCTGGCATGCAGCTAATTTATAATGCAGGAATTTGTTGGGTAGGAAACCATCATATTTCCTATGCAGGATAGGTGTCCCGTGGTGTGCACACAGAATACAGAAATCAGATCATGTGGCATGAACTAAAATACCTTGGCACTCAGCTATCCCCTTACATCTCAGACAGCAGTTCTGGTGCAAAGAGTTTGTAATATTTTGTAGAGAACAGCAAGATACAGACACTTAATCAGGAGGAAGGGTGAAGAGAGCAAGTGAAAGTCCTCTACTTTAGCTATTGAGACTCCCATGCAGCCAGGTCTATCCCGAGTCAGAAGGACCACTAAATCTGTTCTACTTCTGCCTGTTATACACACAGGGTAGCAGAAACAACCCAGAAGTATTTAAAATGAATCACTTGGTACTTGAGAGCTAAATTCTCCCCCCTAAGTAATGATCAAGTGGGTTTCTGTGCTCAGCAGCAGCCCATCTGCAAAGACTGCGTGCCACGGACTAAATGTACAACCTGTTAGCAAGGATGCAGTGATTAGGTTCTTTCAAAACAGATATACCAAGCTCATGAGACTGTAACTGCCATTAGGAAAAGCAGTAGATCACTTAGTGGATAGCAGTTAGCTGAATAAGTTGATGCAAGAGCTGAGAAGAGGTCAGGGTTTCTTTCCACTCCAAAATATTTTGTAGTAATTCATCTGTTTAGAGTTGCGGCTTGGCAGCCCCATAGTGGACTTCAAAGAGATCAGCATTGCCCAGACAACTTTCTTTCCAGCCTGTGAATAAGTGCATCTACTCAGCTGTCCTAAGGACCTCTGGACTTTCCAAGAACAATCAAAGTTAGAGCTTTGGTAATCTCACTGTGGAAACAGCATCCCCAGGCAGGAGCAGAGCCTGGTGGAATGGGGTCAGGGAAATCTGATTACTCTAGAAAATACCAGAGCACAGAACATCAGTGTTTCTGTCTTGGACTGTCATTACAGATATGAACTGCAGCGCACAGTGGTGAACTCTGTGGCTGCTCCTCACTTGTCTTTGCAAGTCAGGACATTTCTGCATTATTTGCTGTCATTAGCTGTAAGAGTCTTGTGGGAAACCAGCTACAAGAAACTCTCAAGAGGCTGCTGTCACACACACAAGTGCTTTGGAGAATGGGACTGGTTAACCCCTACTAGGTGCTCCTTACCCATAACTCTCATGCTTCAGTGCCTGCCTTCTCCAAACTGAATCCCTTACCTCCCTGTAGTTTCAGAATGTGATGCTCATTTTATTTATCCTAACAAAGGAAGTGCTAACCATATGCAGACCTATACTGACTTTGACAAGAAATAGTTAAATTCCAACTTACTACCTGAGAGTTATGTTTGGTTTAGTAACAGCATGCTGTGAAGCACTGGGATAGCCAGAATGAGCACTTCTGATAAAATAAATATGCTGTCTTCTGTAGTTTTTTTTATTTTCCTTCTTTCATTTATACTTTTCAGCAAAAGGATCAATAGTATCCCAAAGACATTAAAATAAAGCTGAATCTACAGAACAGAGCTCAAATTATCTGCTGGATAGGCAGTCTTTCTCCTTTCCTTAAAACAATAAGTTCCAAATTACTTTTCTCTGAACAACTTTTTCCAGTGTTCCATTCATCTATGTGAAGCTTTCTTCACTGTCCTTCTGGATCTTCTTTAAAACCTTAGATCTCACTCACTCTGCCTCAGAACAGTTTAATAGTAACAGCCATAGTGCCCACTTTTACATCATGAACCACAGCACAAACAGAAGAGTAAAAGATGAAGAAACATGAAGAGGAAAGGTTACTTCCAGGGATCATACAATAGCTCAAATCTGGGTTTCCTGCATGTCAGTGCAAAGCTGTATTTAAAAGACAGAACAACCATCTCAGCTCTTTTGCATTTCATCTTTGTCCCTTTCAGTCTACATTTAAATCCAGGCCAAACTCTCCCTCCTTTCCACCCCGCAAATTACAACGAGTGTCAGGCAAACTTCCTCAGTTGTGATAGCAAACATGTTCTTTGGCCTCTTCGAGGGGACTCTGTTGAACCCTGGCAGTGATTGATGACTGAGGGACTGACCAGAATTGATTAGAAACTGCCAGCTGATTGGCAAGTAACTGATGCATCCTGTTACTCATACAGGCATCCCAGGCATTGGCAGACATAATAAGGGAGCTCAGCATATGGCAGATACAGGCACTGATCCAGTCCCATGTGTATGCTCAGTGCCTTGGGTTGAGAAAAGAGGGAGAAGCTGTTGCCTTCATCCCCTCCCCTTTTTCATCTTTAGCTCTTTTACCAAGAAGGATTTCCTTTACCCAGGACTAACATTCCAATGAGCAATCTGTGCCAGTTCCACTAAACATCCCAGTTTCTTTTTAACCCTTAAACCAAATGTCCTTTAATTGGTTTTCATTTCCGTTTCTCGAGATACATTTATGCTAAACCCTTCAACATCAGGAACATTACTAACATTACACAGGAAGACAGTTTTCCCCAAGCTCATTCCAATCAAAAGGATATACAGAGAGAAAGGAGTACGTTACATTTTCAGAACAGTAGTAACAACGGCCGTAGAAGATTGTTACTGAAATAGCTTAGTTTTAGACCTGGCTATACCTCTGCCTGTAGATACACCCCTTCCTACTCCTGCCATACAAATGATGCAAAATGAAGGGTTAATATGAAAAGCATCTACGAGTACCTTTTAAACAGCTGACCTATATTTTTGGGAAACATTAACGTAATATTTGATTGTAGTAGTGTGGGAGAGAAAAAGCTAATTACATACTGTTGTATAACTGCTCTTTACCCTAAGATTAACATAATTTATAATAGTGAATGAGTCTGGTGACATCAGGGTAATGAAAGAAGTGGTGGCTTTTCCTGCACTGGTATCCCAAATGTGTAGATTAAAATAAGCAAAAGCTTTGCAAGGTTAGTGGTCACTAATGGTGATTGCTAAGTACTTTTTTCCAGGTAATACTCTTAATTGAAGAAAATGCTTAATTAGGCAGAAATAAGCATTTATAATTTCAAAGATAAATTGAAGGGGGTATTGCAAGATGTTTCTGTTAAAGGCACAGCAGGAAACTAACACGTTTTGAAAGAAAATCTCTCTCCAGAATCTTAACCCCTCGTTTCCTTCTTTCAGTTTTCTGTACTTTCTTGTTTAGCCTGTGCAGTTGTTGAACTTCTCCTGTCATTGAGAACCCTTCACACAGAGGGAAGATGACATTTGAAAACTATGGAATGAGCAGTATGTAACAGGATGCTGTTAGAGTTCTTCACAATTTTCATTTTTTGATATGTTTCAAGATCTATTTTAATAGTTTTTAGTATTTTTTCACTAACAGTGATGCTGTCTGACTCTGGAGGATATATTCCAGCTATCAACTTTCTGCTTCTTGGAAAGAAATCAGAATACTTTCAATTCTCAAATTTGAAACCATTGTGATACTGTCTAATATTACTGCAGTCTGGAGATTTCTGTCACCAATTACTTACATGAATGCCATTCTGTACTCTCTTATTTCTTTGGTGTTCCTGATTTATCTCTCAAAGCTGCTATGACTTTACGTTTGGCTTTTATGTAGAAGCAGAGCAGGTCATGTGGTTATCCAGAGGCATTAGTATGGTAATTTTCTTCAAGTTGTGTAGGTGGAAATAATTAATGGACTGCTTTATTGATGTACATAGATAGCTGATTCTCTCTGTGGTTTCAATTCCCAGCTTCAATAAAGTAGCTTGAGATTTTATCTGAGGGACCAGTAATTACACAGGGCAAGAATAATTGCTGCACAAATACAATCTGATTGTGTTTTATGCTATTGCCAGGGCTGATGCTAAAGCTTAAATATATAAACAAGGATCTGCTGCTTGAACAAGCTTACTCCTTTTATTTAACATGAACTTTAGAGTAACTTGAATTCAGAGAATCTGTGCTCTGGGAAGTTGAGCAGACATCAAAGAGGAAGTTACAGTCTCAGTGCAGAACAACACAAATAACTTTACTGTCTTGACTAGACTCCATGTGCTATTATTGACAGTGACCAGTAGCAGATACCTTAGGAAAAATAAGCACCTATAAAAATAAGCACCATAAAAACTGGATTCTAGCTACAAACTCTTCATGGCTTTGCTAAGACCAAGATGCAGAAACAGATCATGGGATAGAACTCTGAGAGGTTTTTACGTAAATAAGCCCTCAACAGCCAGACAAGTTATTAGGAGACACCGCTTAACCATCCACAACCCTTTCATGACCTGGATCTCTTGAGTCCAGCACCATTTTATTTCTAAGAGCAAGTCATTAAGATGTACACAGCATGCACCTCTGATCCCATGCTGAGAAAACTACTGCCTCCTCTCCCAGCATGGATGCAGACTTACACGTCCATCAGCACACGATACAGACAGTACCATTATGCTTAAGTGCAGGTTTGCTGTACCCACAGGAGGGCATCCTTAAGGTACAGTGTTCACTCATTGCTTTTCTCTGGAGAGGGGAAGCTTGTGTTTATTTTGGCAAATCCTTGGTACTCATCACTAGGAGAATAGCATTCAATCTTTGCTTTATCTTCTAGGTGCTATTATTTCACTGTTGTTATGCATAGGTTTGGTAAAAGCCATCAGAATCCCTCATTCTATCGTGTCATGCTGATACTAGAGCATCTTCATACATCTCAATATAAATTGTTTCCAGTAAATTGAAAAAAAGAGCAGCTGCAATACGATAGAGGCTGAATAAGGACATCAGAGATTTTTGTATAGGTATAAAATATAAGCAATCCCCCTCATCGTATCACGCAAAGTCTCTTGTCTGTCGTGTGCCAACAAATAGGGGAAATAAAATTTGGATTTATCCAATTTTCTTTCTGTTATGAGACGGTGGAAGGCATGACAGTGATCACCCAAAAACTTATCACCTTATTTCTATGTAACATGTTTGCAACAAATCGGCTCTCAAGCAGTATAAATTCACAGGGATTTATTGACGAAGGCAGAGATGACATGATCAGTATAGAGAAACTTCTGGTAGCATAACCATAGCTAGAGAACCTTGTTAAATGAGATTGTAAGCTAGTATGTGAGCTGCATGCCAACTAGTTTCTGCACAGCTCAGGAGCAAGGCTTCTGCCTAAAACGCTTCAGAAGTACACACACAAAGATGCAGCGTATTCCCATTTATACATAACTAGATTTTAATGGAAACACAACACAACCGTGGGGAGTGAGATACTGTTTCATTAATGACTTGACCCTTAGTGGACTCATGTCTGTTAGCTAAGCTGGAATCATAATATGTATTTTAATACGTTTTCCTGTGTTCAATGTACTAATTTGTTTAGACTAAACAGTTAACTAAGACCATGTGTTTAATTTAAGCCTTGGTTTCCTACATGAAGCCTTCTTGGATTTTTCCATTATGGTTCTGAATACTTTTCTATTACTTTCAGCATCTAAGCAGCAGCACTAATTACTTTAATTAAATGTAATCAGGTATTAATATTGCATAATATCCCCATCCACTGGTTAACTTAGGTGTGCAGTCAGAGGTCAGTCATCCTTAATTAACCTTCAGCTGAAGCATAAGCAAAGTCACTCTGATCCCTGAGATGAGTTTTCCATTGCTATACGTTTTGTCTAGCCAGACATAACAGAGCTAGCAACAAGCACACACTGGAGACATTCTTAGCATGAGCTCCCTAGGCATGTAAGAAATCAAGGATTTCAACACAGACTTACATGTCTGGGTGACAAGTGTAACCTTTGCAGTGCAGCATCACAGTATTGGACCTCCACCTTCTTGACTTCCTGGCGCTCAGCTGGTGTGACAGGCAGTGTACAGAGTGCAGGGGCTCCCTGTCAAAAACAGAAATACCATTGTAAAACATGCCGACAAGAGGGAAATAGGGCAGGAAGGCCAGGAGGCTTCCATGGATGGATAAGGGGCTGCTGAGAAAACTCAGAAGGAAAAAGAAAGCTTATAGAAGGTGGAAGCGAAGACAGATGGCCTGTGAAGAATACAGGGACGTTGTTCATGAAGCTAGTGATCAGGTGTAGGAAAGATAAGGCCCAATTAGAACTGAGTCTGGCCAGGGATGTCAAAGATTACAGGAAGGGCTTCTATAGCTTTATTGCACAAAGGGTAATGGGTTTAAACTTCAGCAGGTTAGATATAAGGAAGTATTTCTTTATTGTGAGGGTGGTGAGACACTGGGTATTCCAAAGAAGTGGCAAATACCCCATCCCTGGCAGTGCTCAAGGCCAGGTTGGAGAGGGCTTGGAGCAACCTGGACTACTTTGATGTGATCTTAAGGTCCTTTCCAACCCAAACCAGTTTGGAATTCTGTGATCCCCTCACAGCAGCTGTTTTCCAGTGCATCTTTCCCAGGACAATCCAGTTACATCACAAACTCTTTAACTTGTGTGAACTTAAACATAAGGGACTGACCTGTTTGACTTGCCATTTCATTGCACTTACCAGATCTAGTTGGTTTATTTAAACAGCTTGCTAAAGAATTGTTTTACCAATACCAAGAGTACTTCTGCCCAGATCTTTTTTAATAATACTGGAAACCATTCAAGCCACAGATTTCCCTTTTAATGTTTTCCCTCTTGAACCCACAACTCTACAGTTTCATCATTCATTTATTTTTATCATTAATTTATCTTTTTTAATAACAACACAGGGGGATTTATCCAGGGAAACCAGGCTGCCTCAATTAACCTAAACTTTTATTTTAGGCTTCTGCATAAACAGGGATTTTCTCTGACAGAAACTGAAGATCCTGTGGTATTTCTCTGAAGAAAAAGCACAAATAATTAAGCATGCTCTGCTTTATTTTTAATTGCACTAACATTTCTTTATTCCCGTTTCAAAGCATTAGCACTATTATTTAGCACACTCTGGGAACTTCTGTAGTCTTGCAAGCCTCCAGTGGAAGTGGGAATTCATTGGGAGGGTAAACAGAAGCCAAATGTATTTTTAAGACCATGCTGCCTGTTCATTTTCCTTATCACACAAGGCTTTGCTTAATTTAAAGGCCTCCCATCTGACCTTCTATGGGGTGGATGCACACAGGGTTTATTATTCACATAAAAGACTACTGACATGATTTGATGTGGGCATCTGCCATTTTAGCCATTTGGGGTGCTATAGCAAATAGCTATATTTTAGCTATTTGGGGTGCAAAGCTGCTCTTTGCTTTCCCAGAGTCGTAGAACATTACACTATGAACTCTCCTCACAGATTTCCTGCAGCACATGCAAAGAGTAGTCACCCTTTTGGGGCTTTGCATGTGAGCTGATTTCCTTGTCCATGTCAGGTGTTAAAAAAAGATATTTCACTGCTCAATTTAAGGTATTAATAACACATGTTGACTTCCAAATTGTATGCAAGGAAACCAAGTTTGCTAGCTATACCATGTCAGTTGTGGCTGTACCACTTGGATCCCTGCAGGGCTGTTTGTGTACACCTGCACTTGTAGCTCCTGTAGATGCACAGACAGGCCAGCACAGGGAAAGAAAAAGCTTCAGCCAAAACCTGAGTTTTCACATACTTAGGAGTAAAAGTAAGCTGTGTTCATAAGCTGTGGACAACATCTTATGAACTTCTGGTATAGGCAGATACTCAACAGCAGCAAAACGCTTCTATTGGTTCTGTGTAAACACTCACGCTGAAGTTTTGCCATGCAAGCAATAGCCTAAAAATAGCTCTAACATTTATCTGCTTTTGTAGAAATCTTACATAAAACTATATATTAATCCAACCAAAGTTTTACACCTGACTACACTCAGACTTTGAGGGCAAAAAACCCCTGAATTGTCCTATAAAACACAATAGGAAAACACTCACCAAGATGAGACACCTTCACCTGTCTCTCCTCCAAGGAACATCTTCCCATTGGGTTAAGTCTACTACAGCCCAGAGGTTCAAATCCAGCCAAAATTTTATGTGGCTCCCACTAGAATAGCAAAAACTACAAGCAGAACTAAGCAGTCACACTGCAGAACCCTGCACACAACCAGCTACAGCAACCAAAAGGCTTTTAATGAGCAGCTGATGGGTTGTTTTCAGCTCTGCCCTCTGGGCAAAACACCTGAGCCTCTGCCCAGGGCCTCAGGCACAACCCCTTCCCCAGCCTAGATCTATAGGCTTTGTCACATAGTTTGTAAATTAGAAGAATGGTTTGAGGATAAAGATGATGAAAACTTCTAGCAGCATGTAAAAAGAATAAAGCGAAGAAAGGCATCAACGTTTGCATCACTGAAATTTCCACCTGCCACATAAACCAGCAGAATAATTCTGATAAAGTCAAAGTTACCTTATACATTTCAGACAGGGACAAAGTGTAGAGACACGGATATAAATGTGTGCTTTGTCTATCTTGTTAGTTGCTCTTTACTCATTTAGTAAGATTTTTTCAGCACCCAAAGGGAAGTTCAGGTTGCTCTTGTCTATAAATTGCAGGTCAGATGCAATCTAACTTTCAGCCTGGAGGTACCTGATAAGAAGTAGTATAGTGTTGCATCACATTTTTTTTCCAGTTAGGGGTACAGAAAGTAACTCACTTCCATGTTCCAAGCACATGTAGAGAAGGAACTATCCTTTACCACCAGAGTATGGCTTTTCCAACAACATTTTTTTAGATCAAAACTTAGACTAAAGAAACGTTTAGGGGAATGGAAATCAGTAGAACCTGTCTAGAGAGCAGGCCTGTTCTCTGGGAACACAACGTGTGAGTTTCCCTTGTAATATTGCTGAGGGTTTTAATGATTTGTTGTAAATATGAAGACTTTCAAAATGTAGAGTAGAATGGGATGGTTTCAGTCCATGGACACATTGAAAGTGTGCAAAATTAGCAAAAGGACCAGTGAGTTACATTTCTATTGCTCAGTAAATATTCTGTAATACTAACAGGAAAGAGCTACTTATGATTGAATGTGGGATTACATCTAGATACCTTCAAAAGAGAAAGAAAAAAACAAAACCAACCTTCTATTTTGATGCAAACCTATATGAAACAATATGCTTTGGTCTTTGTGCATGAAGTTTTACATTTCAAGTATTAGATGATTTTGCCTGTTTTCAGTTTCAGTGTGTGTGAGCAGACAATATGACAAGTTTAATCATCTGGCCATCTGCCCTGCATGTATTTCTCTCGTCTTTCCAGACTTTTCTTAAACTTGCACTTCTTTATATTTTGCAGTTCCCTCCTTTTGGGGTTTGGTGAACTCAGCTTGGAATCTTTGCTCTGTTGGGAAAAGACAGTCACCTGTCAATATTGAAACCAGCCATATGATTTTTGATCCCTTCCTAACTCCACTTCGCATAAACACAGGGGGAAGAAAGGTACGTGTTCTCTCCTGCTCTGGTATAAAACCGTGAAGTTACTAGACTTACAAACATTTGCTCTGTTTTATGTTTCTAAAGCATTTACACTTTTATCTCAGTCAGCTGCAAGGCAGAATAACAATGGAGTGTTTTACAAATCGCACGATTTCATTACTGATGGAGAAATAGCAACTGCATATTTTTAGTTGTCTTCTAGAATATATTCATATTTTCATAGTAACTTACTTGAAACTCTGCTGTCAGAAATAATAGTATCTCACTTGGAAACTCAATATTTATAATTAAAATTAATGTTCATCCTGAGTAGCATTTTAAAGGGGCTATTCTAAAATCCTAAAAATACCAGGTTGGAAGGGACCAGGTTATTTAAAATGGCCGAGACCTTCTTTTAATCATCTAAATCAGGATAGCGTTGCAGTGCCATAACATTAAGGGGTAGGAAGGCATGAATGAGCTTCTTTGTGTTATGAAATACTCATCTAAAATCTGCATGGTAATTTCTTGTTGAAAAGTCGCCACCACTCCTGACTGGTTTATTAACCACTATTTCTGACCAATAATATTTTTTAAGTCATGTCTCTAGAAACCTTGTTACCCAGATTTGGAAAGTGCATCTCGAGGAACTGAGATATGAAAACAGAGTCAGTCTGGGTTAGGTAAATGTGTCTACTTGTGGTTTGGGAACCTCAACTTCTGGGCTAGGACGGACCTCAAAAAATTAAGTTATCAATTCTGTTTATTCAACTGAAGGGTTGATACTTTTCAATTGTAAAGTTATTTTGTAAAATAAAAACCATCTTGAAGCTGTTGGCGCTCTTGGAAATAGTCCTTGGATCACTGTGGTTTTGTGTTGTTTCCCTCATGTGTGGGTTGCTTAAAGGGGGATTTTAAATATTTTGTTGCTTATTCCATACAGGCAGTTCTCTTTTATTAAACCTGTAGTACACAGCAGTGCAGATGAAAAGGCATTGTGGCTTACAACACTGGAAAGATCCAAAGACTCTAACAAAAGGTTATTCCAAAATGATTTCTCTTCTCCTGTTGTCTTGACAAATGAGATTGCTGCTGGAAACAGCGTGAGATCTTAGGAATTTGATCTATACTTCCCATTGAGTTTCTGTGGTACATGTGCACATTACTATTGACGTAAGCTTCATCATGGAAATGATAAAATGGTGGTGTTACTGAAGGATTATAATGCTTTCAATGATGGCCCAAATTTCAGGGTAATATGTACATTTTGGTTTTTAAACAGATATGCATTGAGGTTTTTCATCTTGATACAAAAAGAGTTTTATTGACTCTGCTATTTATGTAATGGTTGAAATATTTCACATTATTTATAGATTACAGTATGACACAATATGACATAATATGACAATCAAGGGCAAAAGTAAATGGAAGTTGTCAGTGAGTAAAAGCCAGGTGTTTTAGAATATTTAATGTCTTTAGCAGTCCTAAGGATTCAACTGTTTCTTGTACCAGCTGAGGGTGAAGCAAATGTCTGAGTATTAATAAGGTATCGGAGGCACTGATAACCTGGAATGCTCTCTCAGTAATGAGGTGTTCTTACCCCACTCACAAATATTATCCTGCTTCTATCATGTTATAAGAACAGGATTTCTTCTAGTTGTGCTTCGCCTGTTCTAGAGAGGTTTCTGAAATGATTGAATCAAAATCCTCCTTTGAGAAGATTGCTGTTTTAATGCCTTAAACAAATTCTTTGCTCATAGTTGAGGCTTCAGTGAGGATTTGATTTGGCAGGTGGTGTATTTGTGTTCAATTTTGGTAATGTTTTTTTCTATGTTAAAAATGGAGGTGTGTTTCATATGGGCTGAAGCACTTCATTTTTCAGGGCAATGAACCAATTGATATAGCAGCCAGGGAATTTCTTAGACAAGACTTAGCTGTGATTATGCTGTACATGAAAGGATTTTATGGAACTGATCCTAAGAAAAATGGTGAATAAATAAAAAAGGGATTTGAAACAGTTTCAAATCAGTTATAATAAGCTAGCTCCCATGCACAGTGAACAAGAGACATCTACTTGCACACAGAATCAAAATTATACACCTCTCTTGAAAAGGGAGCTGGGAGGAGAGTCAAGCCTTAAGAAACAGCTTGATGGAAGGAAACAGTACAGTTGCTCTTGGCACAGTAACTTCAGATTTTTAACAAAATGTGTTGCTGTTGAAGTAGAACTCAAGTTTATTTCAGCTGCAAAACTCAAGTAGTTATTTTGGAAAACAACATTTCTGCTTTGTGTGCTTCACTTTTGAAATTAACTCAAGAAGGAACACAAGGGGTTCACCCACAGGAACAGAATCAAAGACCAGTCTGAAGAAATTCAGGTTACACATAGCTGGGTGATACAATCACTGCCTTAATACTTCCTCCTAACTCTGTCATTCCTTACCACTCATTTCTCTTTGGCCTTTATTACTGCAGAGGGGGTAAGTATTGCTTAATTTCTGTAAGCCAGTTATCTGTTTAGTTCTCAGCTTCCACCTCAGCAAACTAAAACTGTTCCAAATGATTCCACTACAGAATTTATGACCAAAGATTCCACCTTAAGTACATACCTTTGTAACTGATTCTGTTAAGAGAGTTTATTTTATTTCAATATTATTAATGGTAGGCATCACTGAGACTACCCTACATTTTTTAGACCACTTGGGAATAAAATAGTAATTCTCTTGTTGCTAGAGAAAAGGAACGGTCTGAAAGGAGAGTGTAAAGGACATCGTCACTGTCTTCTAGACTGCAGCCTACAAGTAGTAGGGGCCTGGTGACTTAATAGTCACTACTGATCTGAGACTGAGAAGAAAATTCTCTCCATTCCATTTAGTAGCAAAAAGGATGGCAGCGCAATCTGACAAATACTTACACTTCTTTGATCCAATTCTTCACAATAACGTTCCAGTGAGCAGTAATACATTGCTCTATGTACTGCCCAAAGATTGCAGGGCGGTATCGGCTCATGCAATTTACGATTCCAGCACCATCAGATGTTATTCCAAATTGTGCTGTTATTTTGTATGTTTGTGCTTCTCCATTTCCTGAGAAAGTGGCTTCTTAGGTCCTGGAGGCTGAATAGCATTGATACAGATAATTGGATTTCAAGATCCAGAATCTCAGCCCTAGATGTTTAATGAGTTTACACACAGATAAATTCCCCGGAAGAAATGCTGCTTTTGAGGAAACTCCCCAAGTTTCAGTTCTCTCTCAGGCCCAGCTTTGTCTCTTGATTACCAATTCTAGTGAATTTAACATGCAGTCCATTTCAGATAAACAGTCCTTTTTAATAAACAATACAAACCCTTACTAATATGCAAATCACACTCCTCCACTCTGGCACACAGGAAAACGCGTTGTACTTCCTCTGGTTTTTTTCTTTGGATTCAAATAAGCACCAAGACAGTCAGCAACAGGACAACAGAATGACTCTACTGACAGACTAATGTAGTTGAGTGACATACAGGCAGCAAATACTACAGGTTTCAGATGAGGCTTTGAGCAACCTGGTCCTAATGGAAGGTGTCCCTTCCTGTGGCAGGGGCTTGGAACTGGATGAGCTTTAACGTCCCTTCCAACCCATTCTATGATTTCCAGACTGTCATGGATGATAGTAGAGGGTGAACAAACCACCTCATTTCCCACTGAGCTCGTTCTCTGCTGGGATTTCTTCCTCCATTCACCAGTGCTGGCAGTGTCTCTACTCCAAGAGCTCTGCCGTTACTCCCTCAAAATTCACCATCTGCCTTTGATCCCTGATTCCCTGTGGACTTAAATTCAAGAGCTATGTTTCCAAAATTCTCTAAGACTGAACTACAGCCCTTGGCCATACTTCTTTTTTCTCCTCCTAAAAACATGTTAAGTAACAGTATTTGCTTTAGACACTAAGTGCATCCCTGACAGTTAATTAAACCACATCATGTGAGCAACTGTCTTACTAATCATTTTAGGTCATGCTCAAGGACTTAAATTGTTGTCTAAAGCAGGTAAAGTTCTGTTTAGAATCCCTATATTTTTAAGACAGGGAAGGACATTGTACCTGATGTTGACCTCCTGGGAAATAAACAAATCGATGTCTGCTGGCCAAAGACTGTTACATGCATTCTCTAGCTCTGTATGCATAAATGAAAGTTACTCGGTGCAATCCATAATTCTGCCTTCTCATATAGATATTAATGACTGCAATCACGTATTATTTAAATTAATGTCTTTATAAATAATTGGTTCATTCTAGGCATCACAAGATAATGGCAATATTTAGCAGTTTCTAAACTAAAATAAGAGAGGAGAAAAGAGATTTATGAATTGAAATCAGTTAAATGGTTTCTCTGCCAGCTAGTTCTGATTCCATGCTGTTCAATCAATTCAGAGTATTACTAGCATTTTTCTCAAGAGTGTAATATATGACAACTGCCAAGCTTTGCTTTGGTGATTACTAAAAGGACAGATATTGGTGTGAACCATATTTCAGCACTGCAGGAATATAAAAAATGAATTGTTAGAAATGGTCCAGGAGGAATGGATAGCAATAAGACATCAATGTCATCTGTAAACTGACTTGTGATGAATTTTTGGAGAGCTTAATAATATGCTGGTTTGATTTAGAGGAGTTTCAGAAAGTCAAAAGTCTCATGCAAACATCAAAAACTTTAATGAATAAAAAATGAAATATAGTATTGCAGCTTAAATAATTGTTTGCCACTTCTAATACTGGCACAGTATTGCATGTTCTCAGATGTGTGAACATAAAATGAAACCAGCAGGTTCAAGTAGCTTGTTTATTCATCCTCATCACCGACTTCAGAACAGGAAAAAATGCTTATTATTTCAGAAGTGCTTGCAAACTTTGCTGTTAGACCATATTTAGGGAAAAATATATATTCAGGATCTAGGTCTGTCTCTGTACTTTCTGTTTCCATATCACTTCAGTGATAATCTTGAGACTGAATCAATATGTGGGGACTCAGGTGTGCATCTTGATGTGTTCAGATTTCCTGGTTGTCTGTGCTAGTAGAGCACCACTGAAATCATCAAGGAGTCCTGAGTGGGCACAAGGATGTATTTCTGCAGCTTCTTTACAGCATCAAGGTTTACTTGCTCCAGTATAACTGCCATGCTTGACGTTTAATCTTGTCTAGTGTCATAAAACAAGCTCTCTTGTCTGCCACGGGAAACTTCCAAGCAGATCCCAAATTGGGCAAGAAGTGGCTCAGCAGGTTTACACCACGAGCTTTGGTGTGCCCTGGTTTGGAGCTCAGAGTATGCTCTCATTTTGGCAGCACTACCTTTCCAATTATATGCTATTATTATATATAAACCATATCTCAGCTGCAGCTGTGTAGTAATTAAAAGCAACACTGGTACCCTTGCAGAGATGGATGTGCAAACCCTGGAAATGCATTCAGTGAGATGTGATTTGAAACATCAAGAGGAACCACTGTTATGGACACTGGGGAGTAGATCAGTTAGAAGGTTAAAGGGTCTGCGATGTTGAAGCTGGGCTGATACTAGCCAAAGGTCTTGTCCATTGCTTGCTTTTTCACCTCCTCAACTATTTATTTCAAAAAGCTCTTTTCTTGTTTTCAGTTTCTAATAATGTAGCTTCAAAAAAAGATTGGAGCAGGAGCTGGCCTCCAACTACTGAGAGTTTGATATATTCAAAGGGATTTTCAAAAGTACCAACGTTGCTCTTAATGCCCTTTTTCTATCTTCTAATATGCGTTGTGCATTGTTTTGATAGTATCTTATTTGGATTGATTTCATCTTGCACTCAGGTCAGTTTATAAACCTAGATATTTATTTCAATCCTTCCAGAAGTAAAAGTAACATATATCTTGTCTTTGTACCTGGTTCTATACTTGGGGCTATAACCACTGATATGAAGAGGCTGAAGATTTTCTTTTCTCTCACACTGATCGTGCTGTCATGGTAAAAGCGTGCAAGTTTCCTAAGACCATATGCTTTAAATGGAATATAATTTTGTATTCTAACATTGTTAAAACCCATTTCCTGGTCTCAGAAGGATGATTCAAGCTTTGCTTTTTTTTTAGTTACAAACATAAAATAATAAATGTATCACATATTGAAACTTAGTAAAAGATGATAATATTTTCCTGAAAGCGGGTATTCTTGGCACAATATCAAAGGAATGTTTTTAACTGAGAGCCTGCTGGAATGGAAGGGGATGTTCCATGTCATTTTGTTCACAGAAATTAAATCATATTATCCAAATCAAGATATGTGGGGAAGATGCATGACAGATAATAGCTCTCTTGGTCACATGTCCCTGTATTGTTTTACACTGAATGTAATCAAGAAATCACCACACATTTGGCAGGGATTTCTTGCAGCTGGAGGAGGTACTTTATAACAGATGCATGTCAATACTGATAGAAGCTAGAAAAGATGGGGATGAGTAACCCTGCTGCCAGGGTGAAATACACATTGCTGTGGCAGTCAAATGTGCCATTCAGAATAATGGGTAGCAGTTTGGTGCTAGGGAGAAGTGAAAGTTCGTTGTTTCTGCTCCCAGACTATTCAACTGGTTGTTGAAGACTGAAGCTTGCTTATAGGTATTTTAGGATTAGATGCTAGAAAGGAGCTTAAGGGGAAAAAACTGAAGCAGTGGTCAGTGAACTGTATCTAATAGTCAAAACCGGTACCTCCTCATCAAACTGGGATCTGGATGGTACAGCAGTGGGAGGATTTAAGCTGCATGTCACTTAACAGGCTGAGGTAACCATCAGTAGATGATTCCAGAGCACAGCAGGAAAATATACATAAATTGGGGGTAGGAAGCTGTTCTTACTGTAATGGACAGTGTGTATTACAGGGGGGTTGCAGGTCTTGCGATAATACTGGAAAGAGAAAATAAGCCTTTTGTATGTACCCTTTTTTTATCTGGGATATGTTGTTCCTGTACAGAAAGTGATGAAAAATCACAGCCCATAGTAGTATTGCTCAGATGTGTAGTAGCCCCTGTGTCACTTGGGTAGGTGTTTGAATCTGTAACTCTTGTTTGGTTTATGTAACTTTCAACTGAAAGCAATTATTACTGAACAGTTTTACCTCCAGCTTCCTTATCAAGCAACTGCTTGTGTCCTTGAACAAGGAGCAGACCCAAACTATCAATGTAGGTCTGACAATGGAAATTTTAGCTTTTAAGCTGAAAAATAAGGAAGTCAAACTTCACCATTAGAAATCATTGGGGAGTTTGTTTAAACTATGATTAAGATAAAGAAACATTTCCTTTTGTAAACTTGCATAGAAGAATAGAAATAAAACGTAGAATCTTGATACGTCAGTAGAAAATGACAAATATGTAACATCCTTCTCTAGGATCCAGTTCATCTTTCCTGTCTCAATTTACAACAATTTCCTTACAGGAAAAATGAGTGTGTTTGTTTGTTTGCCTTTGTGTGCATGTGTATGACACTCAGCTTACCTCCTTTTTCTAAAGCTATATCCTATCCTTCATCATTTCAGCAGTCAAATACAGATGAGTGAACATGTGAGGTTTGTTCTGCAGTGTATTGGCCAGAATTTTTCAGAAGCCGAACATTCACTGTAGAATCATAGAATTGTTTAGGATAGAAAAGACTTTAAGATTACCAAGTCCACCTTTAAACCATGTCCCTAAGTGCCACACTGACACATCTTTTGAATCCCCCCAGGGATGGTAATTCAGCCACTGCCCTGGGCAGCCCGTTCTAATACTTAACAACCCTTTCAGTGAAGACATTTTTCTAATATCCAATCTAAACGTCCCCTGGTGCAACTTGAGGCTGTTTCCTCTTGTCCTGTCACTTGTTAGTTGGGAGAAGAGATCGACCCCACCTCACTTCAACCCCCTTTCAGGTAGTTGTAGAGAGCGACAAGGTCTCCCCTGAGCCTTCTCTTCTCGAGGTCCCTCAGCCGTTCCCCATCACACTTGTGCTCCAGGCCCTGCATCAGCTCTGTTGCCCTTCTCTGGCCCCACTCCAGCACCTCAGTGTCTCTTGTAGTGAGGGGCCCAGAGCTGAACACAGGATTCGAGGTATGGTCTCACTAGTGCCCAGGACATGGGGACAGTCACTGCCCTGCTCCTACTGCCACATTAGTGCCGATACAAGCCAGGATGCTTTTGGCTTTCTTGGTCACCTGGGCACAAACTGGCTCATGTTCAGCTACTATTGATCAACACCCCCAGGTCCTTTTCTGCTGGGCAGCTTTCCAGCCACTCTTCCCTAAGCCTGTTGAGAGCATGGGATTGCTGTGAACCACGTAAAGGACCTGGCACTGAGCCTTGTAGAACCTCATACAATTGGCCGTAGCCCATTATCCAGCCTGTCCAGATCCCTCTGTAGAGCCTTCCTACCCTCAAGCAGATCACACTCCTGCCCAACTTGGTGTTGTCTCCAACCTTACTGAGAATGCACTTAGTCCCCTTATAAGTAAGTGTAAGACACTGATTAAGGCATCAGTCTGAATAAACAGAGTCATGTGTAAGGGAAGTCAACACAATGTTGATTTTGTGAATTTATGTTTTGGCTCCATTGCATCAGCTCCACATCTAAATAATGCAGTGAACAGGTAAAGGGATGGCTTCTGTAAAGTTATCTTGAACTTTAATCTGTGTAACTTGCATCATAACTTAAAACCATCTGAAGGAATTTCATATGGTGCTAATGCACCCTGAGGGGATGGTTTCACAGGCAGTTGGAGCATCTGAAGTGACTATTAAGAGCTAATTCTGTTTTTTCAGGAAAGATGTTAGGAATGCACAAGGTCTGACTATCTCAAAGCTGCTTTTGGAATCAAGGTGAAAATGTACAACAGATACATATAAAAGTAGTGCTGATCTCTAACCTGTGACATCCTGCTCCGGAAAAAAATATACTGCATGCTGCACTCCTTAGTTATTTTAACAGCTCAGTGCCACCTGCCTCAGGGAAGCTATTCAGCAGGAGAGGGTGCTGTGTAGAATGCACTAACTAATACAGCATCTTGCCACATAGATACATTTGAGGTATACGTAGTGGATGAGGAGGAAGGGGAAGAAGAAGAGAAGGTTAATAGGGCAACAGTTAATAAGGACCAATTGTCCTTATTATTGTTCTGGATGTGTAGCAAAAAGGAATGAGTATACCTTTTATTCCCTTTCTTCTATGCCCAGCCAGCAGCTGGAGGCAGCATATCAACATCATAATTTGCTCCTGATAGTATTAAATCCCTGTACTCACATTCTACAGTCCTCCATTCCCTGCCACACAAACAGTGCAAAGAAATACATCACAGATACAGCTTTATATCACAGTATCTTCCAGGGCGATGCCAAGGGCAGCACAGCTGTGCTGAGGTGGCACTTAGAAGCTGCTCTGAAGATACTTCGCCTTAACTAAGTATTTAGCCTTAACTTAAATCGAGTCCTATTTCATCTAAAACTATTTGAGACCTCTACCCAAAATAATGTGCAAATGGACTAAGCAAAAAAGCCTTTGGAAAAAAAAAGAAGGATTAAAATGTGAATTATTTTTAATCACACAAATGTACTTTTGATAACATCACAGCCCTTCCAAATAAATGTACTTTTGTGTTTAGTTTGCTAAAGCATGTTATTTATATGATGGACATTAATAGCTACTTTTGAGTGACTTAAGCTTTTAATGCAAATATACATTCCTGATCTTTTCTTTCAGTATTTTATTAAAAATGACAGGCTGCCATGGTTTCAATAGCCTGGAGATGGATTGGGATGTGGAGCTCTGTCTGACACATATGGGGCTATTTACTAGGTATTGCTCAATTGCAAACACAAAACCACCATTAAGCGGGTCTCCTTGTTTGATATTACCCAGGGACAAGTTTAAACACCCAGGGAGAGATAAGCTCTGCACCTAGAACCTCAACACCAAGGTGGATTTGGCATGAACAGAGGCATTGATATTGGAGAGATTCTCAGATTCATCAGCCACCCAACGGTAAATCCATGCCTCTAAATCTCAACTTTAGGCTTTAGCATTTTATCTTTTCTATTTGAAATCTTCTCAGTGCAAGTAAGCCCACTGTCTATCCATCACCAGATGGATGTTGTATCCAGGCTTTTTATAGAGCTTACACTGCACTCCTTTTATATATATATGTATTTACAGAAGGATATTGTTTGGAAGCACAGGGATGTATGCCAGCATCTATGATCAAATTTCAGATAGAATGGTCCTTATTCTCGTGCAGGATTTTGTGCCATCTACTTAACCATTTGTCACCACTCAAATATCCTCAGTCTTTGAAGTAGCTACATATTGGTTGTAAATTATTTTTGTATCTTTTTTGACCTTTGGGGAGGCCTCTGTGACAATCTTCTGTTAACACAGTGTTCCATAAACAGAAGAAATAGTGCAGCCTGGTTTCCTACAGAATCTCATTTTAGCTTCTTTATAGCTTCTGTTCCCCATTATCACTTCTCCACTACTCCACAGGTCCCCTCCATTAAAAGACAAAGGCAGAAAATGCTGTGGCTATTTCCAAGTTCCTTTGTGCCCTGCAAATGCACCTTCTGATTGTCCAGCTGGCTGCTGCTAACAGCAGTCTGTAATACCCGAGTTTTACCTGCATGTTCCTCGTTACAAAATTGATTTGGTCCTTTCTTCTACCCAATTTTCACAAAACACTGAGATATCTGCTTCTTTGTCAAAACTGGATGAAACTGGCCAGCAGATACTGGAGTTAGTGCACGGAAAGCAGGGAACAAGCAGCTAGTTACTACTATAACAAATTATTTGTAGTATCTTTTGTCATAGGCATCTTATTGTAAGTAGTGTTTCTACAATGGCAGCAGCTATCAAAGCTTATGTAACAAACAGGGAATTTTGTACGTAGTTCTATATTTAAAGAGAGAAATTGCATATCCTGTAGACTGCCACTGTTAACATCACTGGTTTGCACATCCATGTTTGGCTGCTATTTTCTGCAGCAGAAATACATCATTTTCAGTAAGTGTCAGGGAGCACAACATTGAGAACTAACATCATAGGCAAAATAAAATGAATAAACTAATAAGAATATAATAGAGCTTGAATAAAAATCCTAATGTACCCAAAGAGTGTCTCAACCAAGGGGTTTTCATTCTTCATGTAGAAGATCCAACAGTATTTGAACATAAATAGTATGCTGTTTTCTTACCACTGTGATGCATTCAAGTTAGGGAGCTAATCATCACAAAACCTCATGAAAACCAAGGCAAAATGCAATGCAAGGACACGTGTAAGGACTACTGTACTTGTACTGAGCAATGTCACAGATAAAATCCCTTTCCAGCAATGTGGTCTCACAAGCCAAAGGTGCACTACAGAAGAATCTGCTCAGAAGTATCAAAGATAGCTCAGAGCAGAACAAGCAGAGCTTATCGGCTTGAATTATGAAACCAGGGTATCTGAGCTGGCACTGCACAGCTGGTGTGGAGCTCAACCAGCCATGGTGGGCAGCTCTGCATTCCTCTCCATGGTCTGGGTGAAACTTCTGCCTAAAGAGCTCAGGATATTTGAATGGACTGATATTTTTCCAAATGTCATGTTCTTTAAATGCTGTTTGAAGTTGAAGGTTTACTCAGTTCCCTTTAGAATATCACTGCAAATATCACCAAGATGTTTATATGTGTCCAGCTGCTTTAGCACCTCCTGTTCCTACTCTCCCAAAACAGTGCAGGAGAAGAGGAGAAAGTATTTAGCAGGAAGAAGCCTTAACAAGTTTCATAATAAATGCTCACCTTCGCAAGTGAAGGCATAACATCCTCATGAAAGGGCCGATCCTTCATTCTCAATGACTATCATGTTGTATATATTGCTGCCTGGACTGCAACCAATTGCCTGTCATACCCTACAAAATAAGCAAAAAAATATCAAATCAGAAGCACAGTTATGAATATATTCTTCACCACAAACTCCACAATATGTTTGTTCATTGAAGGCTGTGTTAATGAAAACCTCTACAAGGCACTAATAGATAGTATACAAGGCACTAGATAACCCAGGGATCATCACAAGTCAGGGAGCATTTCACTTGCATCTCCATCATTCTTTGGGTAAAAACCTGTTTTCTTTCCAGATCTCTGATAATGCTGTCAATAATGATGTATTCTCAGTCCAGTCTCATGCCTCAGTTCTGGGCTCTCTGATAATCTCATTGAAAGGATTAAGTATTATTTTGACCAATGGATTTTGCTCATATTCTCTTCCACTTAGACTGATCTTTTCCTGAAAGCCCTTTAGCTATAAAACCATGTACCTGTTTCAACATCTAAAATCCTTTGTCTAGTAATGTTTGTCTTTATTTAGTGCACCACTGTGCCCTGCATAACTAATCATAGGAGTAAAGGGATGTGCAATGAGCTATATACTGAAGAGATACCTAAAAAGAGCAGCTTCTGGGAGGAGCAAAATGCATGCCAGCACTTAAACTTTTCTTCCTGCCTCTGCCAGATACCATCTGTTATATCTTTAGAAGGTTTGGGACTGTTGATTTCCTGTGAGCAGCAGAGAGGTGATTACTAGAGAGCTGTGCTGCTGAGCCGAAAGCTGGTGCTGCACGGTGTGATGTGCGCAGCAGCCTTTAACCGATCGCTCCATGCATAAATTAGGAGCAATATTACAGCATCTGGTGTATGTAATGGGAGAATAAAGCAGCTGTGCTAGATGAAATATTGAGCATGTCAAACTATTACAACAAACTTTATAAATATTACTGTTAGTCTGACTGCAATCATTTTTTAATGGCATGAGAAGACAGAAAGAAAGAGGAGTTTTGCACGTCAAAAGCCATGAAAAAGAATGATACTACTGCAGAGAGCATAAGGACCAGTACACAATTAGAGCAGACAGAAACTGGCTGCAAACAAGAAGGAAACTGGAACAGCAATCCCAGAGTGAGGATAGTTCTCAAGATCTGCCATGCTCACAAGAGACCACAAAGCATTAGAGAGATGTATTTTGCAATTCTTTGCAAAATGAAAGTTACATTTCATTAGCTCTTTATGGTATTTTGAGCCCAATCAATAAGCTTTACGACTTGCATCCTCTATTGGCTCATTGAAGCTAACTGGGCTATCAGCTTTCTGTCTTGATGCACTATAGATAGGCAATCACACTTTATTTAACGATTGAAATGGACATCTTTGGTGAAACTGGATTCTTCAGTGAGATATGTAATTGTCCCCAGCTTATGCAGCTTTTATTGATTATTATTGAAAACATAATTTCATGCTTGGTTAAATCATAAATTTAATTCATTTGCTAGCAACATGCGGTAGCAAATACAACATTACCAGTAGTACTTCTACGAAGGAAGAGGAAGTTCTGTGCAGCTAGCCAACAAACTATCTAAACACTCGCTAGTTAGCTTTTCAGCATTTCCTGCTGATTTAAAAGCACAGGAAGAAACTTTTCCATCTAAAGGAGGGCAGTTGTGACTGAAAGTTGTCATTTAGCTGTAATATATAGGTTGAGTCTTGTGGGTACATTAGTTAGTTTTGGTAAAATGGAATTGCTGCTGCTGCTGCTTTTTGGTGGCTTCAGGACACGGATGGGTCATGGACTGAGGAAAGGACTTGTGGCTGCTTATGGGATTTCAATAACCACAACTGAAAATTTAGCATCATCCTTCATGTAGTTGTGTCTGCATCTGTGCCACATGTTCACAACTGCATGCAAAAGGCACAAGGGAAAGGTAAGAAGCATCCTTTGTTAAACTGGATTCAGTGAGAGATTCTGAGCATGGACGATGTGCAAGGCACACCCTCTTCTTCCTTTTCAACACAAAATCCATGAGAAAGACTCAGCCGAATAAAGCCATGGGTAGCTTTAGGCAGGACTGACAATAGTGCTGCTTAGAGCAGGAGACTGGACTAGAAACCTCCAGAAAGCTCTGTCAACTAACACTGCTTTGAGTCTGGCCTTTGAGCGGATTCTAGCTGCTTTTATCCTAACTTCTCTCCAGAAACGTTAACTGGCATTCATCTGCTGGAACACGGGCATCTAAGAACAGCCTGAGGAAATGCCTGTATTTCCTGGCAAGGAAAACCTATTTTTTAGATGCTTGCAATTTAATGATATTATTTTTCCCATTCTTTCTTGACTGTAGAGCAGTTCAGAGTGTTTGACACCTCACAGTAAATGTGCTGTAAATTCAAGGTAGCTAGACAAATTTGCAGTGAAGTTGATGAGATGAAAGGGTAAAGCATTCACTGGAAATATATTTTTTCCATGATAGATTGGAATTTATAGAAACCTGTACTGACTTCACAATTACACCAGTTATTTAGCATCTGCAACACTACTTGCTTCAAATGTCATCATTTTTAGCTTACTAATTCTACTGCTCATCTCATAAGCATAGTGAAATAATGATGAATATCCTGATTTATATTTCTTAAACCCCCAAGATTATGTAATTATTTTTGCAACTTTGCATCCCTAAAGTCAGTAGCACATTGAGTGGTCTTTTATGCCACATTATCCAAATTATGTTTTCTTAGGGAGCCCTACCTGCAGAAACCAGTAGGAAATCAGTAGGATTGTTAATCTGGCCTGGTAGTGTCTGCAAGCAACTTTAATTCAGAGCTTTTGGAGTCTCCCTTGTATAGGTTTGTGTTTCTTTACAACCTTTTGAAGCTGAGGATCCAATACTGGCCTACATGTTCATCTGTATTCATTAACCAGATTTTGTTTGATTAACACAGAATCTTGTTACATTCAGAGGAGTTGCTTCTGGTAATCAAAGGGAACTACTTGGAAGGGAATAGCAAGTAGTACTTGGTTCTAGGTGAGGAATTGATGGATATTTTAAGTACTTATATACTGCTATGGAGTAACAAAACCTCATTTTGCCAAACACATTTGAAATAAAAAATAGCATAAAACAGTGTGAAACAAACTATTGTTTTCAACTATTGAATCTATGTTTTTACAGTAGAACTCATTGAGTGTGGCTTTGAGAAATCACTGGAAGTTAAAAAATTATTAAATACAATAATTTAAGAAATTAGGGGGATGAAATAGAGAAGTGCACACAGTGCAACAGAAGCCCGGTTAAAAAATAAGACAGAATTGAGAATTTTCCTGGCATGGAAAAGTCTTTTAGCAGCCAAAGTTCTAAATAAAAGGAAAATAGAATTTTTAAAACCCACACATGGGAGCAGTAAATTCATAATTTCTACTGAGTAGGAATTGGCAGACTTCTTGTCAACAGCTGTAAAATGCCTTCTGGGTGGAAATATTTCAGGACATTAAAGGCAAGGAAAGGTATTTGGCCCAATGCTTTTGCCTCCAACATACAATTTATGTCAGCTTTATCTTTCCATTTTGTAATACCCTGGGGAGGGGTTTTCATTTTCTCTGTAAAACACGACCACACAGAAGTCAGGAATTCCAGTGAGATTAGGCTTCTTTTGGAACAGGGAGATGTATCACTGTCACTCTCTGTTTGATGTTATGCTGGTCACCATTCTGTATCTTTGTTACCAAACCTGGTAGCAACACGCCTTGATATTATGATGTTCTTACCCAAAGTAAAAATACCTGCAAGAAGATACGTAAAGATCCCTGAACTGAATTCAGCCATCTCTCTATCTCTGCCTGTCGCAGGAGGAAAAACTACTCTTTTATATTAAAAAGCCTTTGATTGTTTGTTCCTGGTCTTGATATCCTTTTAGAAAGGGTTCTTTACAAGTGTACATAGTCCTTCTCTATTGAGGAAGTGCTCTGCGTAATACCACATTTTCTCATTTAAATACCTTCTCAGTGTTCTGCTGTTTTTATTATGTTTGCAGCTGCTTTAAAGCACCTGAGCTGAAGCCTTCAGAAATAAAGTACACACAAATGCCCTTTATTAGCCTTTCTGGCTTTGTCTATCATGATCCCTTCATAATTTTCTTTGAATGCATACATCTTTCTTTGACAGTCGTGTAGATTGCCAGCGTGGCTCTCAACAAACACGGGTGTATTTTAAAGGATAAGCTGAGTGCCTGTGAAATCATTGCACTGTGTTACTGTAGCTTATCTTTCCCACTTTCATGCTCTGCAGTCCTCATATGGATTTATTTCATCTGTGCTTGCACACAGCTTTGATAGTGCCGTGTCCCCTTGCATCATTTGGCCTGCTTAGACTCACCATAAAGCCTTATACTTAAAGGATAATGTTCATGATGGGGGAAGTATACAAGGCAATAAACAGCTTTCGCAGGTGATTAAACACACTGAAGCAAAGCTGAGGCCTTTGAAAACCCCAAAAGCTGTTTATTGTAAGCAGGGGGACACGTCACAAAGAGAAGCTGTGCTCAACAAGCCACAACATTAAATAAAAGCTTTTGCCTTGTCTTGCAAGGACTGGGAAGTTTCATAGCGCTGCCTTCGTGTCACCAAATAGATCTTTCCTTCTCATTTTTAATAGTGTGGGTGGCTTTCATTGTGTCACATTCTGTGTAGCAGGAGATAGTGCCAGCGTAATTGCTTGGGATTAAAGCAGCAAAATGTCTTACTTCAAATTGCTGTGGAGCTTCTTGATGATAGTCCTTTCCTCCTCTCCCCACCCCACAAGAGGCCCTCTTTATTGCCAACTCCTTTTCTTGCTCTTGTTACTACTCCCTTTGTCTACATTACATGTTTTTTTGTGGTTGTTTTCCTTCCTTTCAGTGGCATATTCCCCTCTATTTCCTCAGCACTTCAGAGTTTCCCTAACAAGAATGCTTGATGCTGAAACATTTAGCCACTTTAAGAAGGAGGTTAGAAGCAGCAGTATGATGAGTCACACCATTTTTAATGCTGGGGAATCTCTGTTACACAAATAGTACTGCTTTTGTAATGATGAGTTCTCTAAAACTGAACAGCCTTTTTTAGTAATTATAATTCACTAAAACATATGATCATCAAGAGTATTTTTTTATAAATGTGACAAATCCTTAATTCCAACAGAGGCCCATTTGATGAAATCCTGCAGCTTTCTGTGGGGTTTCCTATCAGATGCAGTGAATAAAACCACATTTGCTGTTTTTCAGCCCCAACTTCCTGGCACACATAGTAGTAGTTAGCTATCATCATGCCTGTTTGTGCAAGTTAGACACTTAAGTGATACTACAGTTCACTGCTGGCACAAACTGTATGATAGAAAAATCAGTCATAGCTCAATAACTCTCATGGAAGACTGTAATTTTCTATTAATATGAATGAAAGAAACTCGTAGTCTAAGGAAAAAGTATTTTGCAGTGGTTCATAAAGACAACATTTTTGCTGTTTATTGCTGACAATTACAGCATCGTCTTTCTCATTTATAAATTAGACCTTGAGGCAGTATCTTCTCTGAAGATATGAAAGGCATAATAGAAGTCTGGTAACTAGCTTGGACTGAAACCATATGCTGTAAACTAGAATTCATCAGAAAAAGCAATAGTCAGGAAAAAATCTGGTTAGCAGCTCCAATTAGTACTTAACTGAAGGGTTTTTTTTCTTTCATCTTGTCCTTTAATCATCTCTACAAGAGCAATGTGTTTTAGGGAAACTAATATTTACTCATTTATGCATACAAAAACATTCCAGTAGTGCTGTAAAAAAACCCTGCGTACTTTATAGTCTCGTCTCGGATAAATATAAATCCAGTATAATTCTGGATTTGCACCAGTATTACTGAAACACAAATCTATCCTTGAATATCTTTATCCGTTGTGCCCTGTTAAGTTTATCAAGGCCAAATCCCAAATCACTAAAATCATGGCTAAATAGGGAGAAGTGGCATTCCTTAACCTCACTGAGACCTACCACGAGCATCGGCATGGCAGCCCCTTGGGGAATTTGTAAAACTGGATGCAGATGAATACTCTGTGTTGTGTGACTCCGTGAGAAGCCAAACTTGGAGCAGACATTAATATGATAAGGAAAGACACACATAGGGAAGACGTATTTCATCTACAGTCTCTGGAATCCATTCAAAGGTAACTGTTCATCCACAGATTGTGCTGTACCATTTTCGGAAAACAGGCACATATTGTGTCTGCACAGGGCAGAAAAGATGAATTGCAGAAGGAGATGCCAGTCCCTGAATATGGAGAAGTGCAACTGACAGTATCCGTGTGGATTTTCTGGGAGGACAGGTGTCGTTTGAGATGTGATGAGGATTTCAACTGTCCCATTTGGAGCAGGAATTAAGGCTAATGACAGTAAACATATTGACTTTGTTTGAGAAATCTCCTTTCCCTCTAAAAGGAAAATGAGTTGTTTGTTCCCATTTCAGGTTAGGAAAGAAGTTCACTCAGACTGATTTGCATTGTTTCTCACAAAGAAATCCTCAAACACTGTTCTCCATTTACTATTGTCCTGTCACTAGCTGTAACGAATATGAAGAAAACATACTCAGGGAGCGTTATGTATTGTATACTTCTGAATATACTCAGAATAACATCAAGAAATAGTTTGAAGGAAATACAATAGGCCACTTGCATTTTATTATTTTTAAATTGTTTTGAGTTAACCAAGACTGATTTTGTAAATGGATTTTCTCTATTTTCCCAAAGATGTAACAATTGCCATGCATGAATTTGACTACTGGGTTATACATAACTGAAACAATGCTTTCCTGATGAGTAGTCAGAAAACCCAGATGCTCTTAGTGGGAGTTCTTTGGTTGAAATCGCTTTGGTAGCGCTTTTTTCCCCTGTTGCGCTTTCCATCAAAATATTTATTCCTCATTTTAATTAAAACCATTAATTCTGTTATTTTCTGCACTATAAGGATAAACATCACAGTAAAGAATGTTCCAAGAGAGACAAAGCTATTCCATTAACACTTCCTTCTGAAACATAAAGCCATTCCCATTACAGAATTTTCAGAGGAAACCTTGGAAGAGTTCTGGGACCATACTTATAACATAGTTACAAACCTGATGAAGATTTACAAATGTTCTGAACCCCATTTTCATCAACAGAACTTAGTGCTAGAATGAGTCTGTGTCTTTCAGAGACGTTCAGGTGCCTATTTTCATCTTGAGCAACGAATTAGTTTTAAAACTCAGACTCCCAGACTTCTGTGAAGTAAATGATCACTTAAAACAGTGTTGTCCTCCACTAGATTAAAGAGACTTCTAATACTGTATCTTCATCTGAATATATTTTCACTTCAGCCACAGTTAATATGAAATATACTATATTTTGTATTTGCTGCTTGAAAGGAAGATTGATTTGTTTCAGGTAGTTTATAGACTATTTTATTCTTCACATCAAGATCTCATCTATACCCTTCACATTCATATTTTATAGCACTTTAACTGATTGATTTGATTTGACCCAACCCATTGATGGCACCTTTGCCATGGAGGCTGCACACATATAACACAGCTCATTTACTTGATTCATTTCAAAACTATTTACCTTACCCTTGGGTTATTTTGTGATCTTCTGGCCTTTTGGTTCTGACCAGATTAAGCAGGCAAAAGCAGGTAAAACACAGGTCCCCAGGGATCAATGCCTTATTCAGTAACTTACATAATCGCATTTACAGGTCTGTACAATGTGATTGTATTCATACCAACAGAGCAAAGCCTTCTGAGATTAGACCTGAACCTGTCTTATATCCAAAGCACCTCTTGGTGCTTTTTTTTCTCTGTCTGGACTGCTAGCAACAAATCAGGTGTGGCAGAAGTGGTTTCATCACCACTGAAGTCAAATGAGAAGTTCTGACCCTGACCCATGTCTGAATTTGCCCCTTTTGTGACACTAAAAGGCAAGATAAGTTTTTAGTCCCAAAATCCTGGTGGTTTGTCTGCAATATCTGAAGTAACTGTGGTTCTGAAGGAGAAGCAGAGCAGGTAGGTAGTGGAGGCAGAAGCAGAGCCTGGATCTCTGCTCCCACAAACAGACATTCTGCATTATCGTTCCTCAAGATGAAACAATTTAGTACTGTATTGTACTTTAAACATGCGCCAATCATTTAGAACCCTTATGAAGCTACTCAGAAATGTAGCCTACCTATAAATTCACTTAATATATCTGATTAATTGCACTGTAGTGCTAGTGTATGCTAAAATTAAGTACTAGAGGAATTACTTAATACAAATTACTGCTATTTTCAAAGATATCATAATCTTATAAATAAATCACATGCCTAACCTTAACTTCAAGATAAAATTCATCTCCCTGTGCTATGACTTTTAAATTGTTAATTCACATACTTAGTTCTAGGTTAGTTAGTTAGCACTGATTGGGATTGCTGCTCCAAACTGGTGCTTTATAATTCTCTTTCTAGATCAGGCCTCTTTCTTTTTCCTTTTATTTTTTTCTGGAAATCTAAGTGCTGGAGCACATTCTTCAGCCACCTTTACATCACAAGATAAAAACCTGATGGTGACTGTATATTTGCTAGGTGTTATCTTTCTTTACAAATCATACTTGATGTTAAATCGCTTGTTTCACGTTAGTTTACAAAGGTGCCAAGACTACTTTAAATCTCAGAGAAAGGGAAAGTAAAGCTTCCAAATAACAGGTTATAACTTCTCAGCCTTTTTGTAGTAGATTTGCTGAGGGTGGATCACTTATTCCTCTTTGACTGAAATGCTTTTAGCATCTGGCTTTTGCAAACAACAAAGGCCCTTCTGAAATGATTGTATTTGGGCTCTGACTGAAGCTATGTGGCTGTTACATTTACAGTACAGTAGATGTCAAATAACAGTCAGAGTAATTTGGGCATCACGGGAAATAGCGGGAGTGAGTCTAGTGCTTTCTGTGAAAACCTTCAAATTCCCATTTCATTAAAAATTCCACTCTGCAGCTGGTCGCGGAGATTACTGGGTTTCACCATCTGTGCAGATTAATGTTTCCTAAAGGAGAATGAATGCAACAGATGAGATGGCTGGCTTTTCAGATCAAACAAAAACCCCGAGCAGAATCCCTTCCCTGCCTCTTGCATCTTACACCTGTTTCCTTTCAATCACATGACTGAATTGTTCGGGACAAACAATTCCAGCTTTCCTTAAAGCTGATTAATTTTAAGATTGCAGATCATCAAGATGTTTGTGGGCTTGTAACGATGGAGAATTAGTGATGGGAAGAGTCAGATTTTGTTACAAACTGGTTGAACACCTTCTTTAGATGTTACTCTGCTCGTATCCAAGTGAAACGCCTTCACCCAAACACACACTATGGTTTAAAGGCATCCCAGTACGTACCTACAGGCTGGATTAGCAGTGGTAAGCCAACATGGAGAAGCTGAATTGTTTCAAATCCACACTCCTGTTGTTTTCAGTCTTCTCGCTTGCTTTTCTACTGGCCATAACTAATCTTCCCAGGGGAGTACGCATGTGATTCATTTAAATTGCATTTTTAATCAATCCTGTGTCACTACATACCTTGCAATGTTATAATTTTCAAATTACATTGGCTTCACTGCACACCAAACACTGAAATAAATTCTTGGCAGTGATCACTGTATTAGGATTAATCAGTAAAATTAATAGAGTTTCTGATCTTGCCAGGAAATGGGATCATTAATTTGATTACTTCTTGAGGGCGAAAAAGGAAAGCACAATAGGTAATTACGGTGACACTGAAAGATCCGCTGTGCTTACCAAGCCAGGTGTCAGTCCCTGCCTGGCTTTCCTGGTGTACGGGCATGTATTCCCTGAGAGGAAAGATGGTTTCCTCTGCTCTTAAGTGCGCTGGCCAACAACAGCCATCTGAGACAAGGCAAACGGCAGCATGTTGGATCAGCAGGTCACGTACGGGTGACATGCAGCACATGCGGAGGGGGACACCCGCCTCGCACAGGGGCAGGTCCTGCCAACACCTCTCGCTGTGGCTACGGAGTTCCATGTTTGTGCTTAAAAATGATACTTGCGCATATGTAGGGAGCAGCAGAGGCACAGGGTATTACCATCCATATGGATTAAACATTAAAAACCCCAGAAACCAATTACTAATACAAACATGAAAGTGGATAATTAAACTCACTGGCAACCTTGGTCCTTGCTCTCCCTTGCATTTTGCTTTTATTGAAACCCAGCTGTTCTTTGGCTGTTGCCAGGGGTAACCAGCAGTGACATTCAAGGTCATCGATGGAAAGCAAGCCTTTTTCCCATTAATATTTCCCAGTTTCTCAAAAGCTTGCATCTTAGGATGAATTCCTTTAAAACAACGTATCTTGGTCAGTATAGCACTTCGGGGGTTTGGTTTTATTTCCATTCACCGTGCTTCTTTGGTCCCACCGTTACTGCTTTTCCATGTTAATTGTAATGAGTGATATTCCCAATAGCTCATTGTTGAAGTAATTTCTCTCAGAAGTGTATTACAGTGTCACCAGAGCTGCCCTGTCCTCCTTTAAGGCAGGTTGTTGACACCATAGCAGTGTACTTGTAAAGCTCCTGGAGCCAGCAGCCCCTCAGAGGTAGGGTGGTACCAGCAGCCCTGGTCCCTTTGCGTATATTCTACTTGAGCAGCGTCAAGTCTATTCATTTTCATCTTTTGCATATGTTAGAATTTTCTTGTCCCCTTTTTCTATCACTGATTCATTTTTTTTATAGTTTTCTGCCAAGCAAATAGTTTATAGAGTTCATTAAAGCACTTTCAGAGGAATAAAGTCAGAGTTCCATGGGAAGATAGGGGAAAAATCCATTCTTCTAAATGGGAATTCTGTGCTCATTTATCATGCAGTTCTACTTTATATGATTTTGAAGTGGTTAAAAATATGCTGTATGGTTTAAATTGGGGTTTATTCTGGTTTTTATTTAACCCATATTTGTCCATTGCTCATTTTACACTTTTTAGGTCAATAAACTGCCTGATTGTGAACTAGAGAGAAATGAGTATTTTCAAACATGTTTCATATTGTGTGTGAGTTCCCCAGGCAGTTTTAGTATTTTGTAAGCTAAAGGTACTGCTTAAGAGATGCATAGGTGGGAATGGAGGAACCAAGTTATGCTTTGCTTAGGTGAACATAACTCCTTCCAATGCAAGTGGGAGTTTCACTTCTTTATGTGGAATGTAATGTGGAAAAGTGCATTTGACACCCAGTTTGACCCAGATTTTCCTAGACCATCTTTGGAAAACAGAAGGAACAAGCACAGCAGCTGTCACCTGACTTGAGAGCATGAATTTCTTAGTGATTTACAGCCAGCAATGTGAAGGTGAAGAGAGACCTGTCTGCTCACCTAGGAGGGGATTCTGTTTCCCAGACTTAGCACAGCTTTTTCAGAGCTGCTTAGTTGGCATCTAAAAGCCCTGGAAGTGATTTAGGCTGGATTATGGGAAGTGCAAATGACAGTACTTACCTATTTTACAGGCAGATTATGATGATTAAGTATTAATTGCTCTCAGTGTAGGTGAATAGATTTTAAAACTCACCAGAGGGCTTTACAGCTTTCCCGTGAAGCCTCCTCCACAGATAAATGTCAGACCCCATCTTAGCAGAACAATTGTCACCCTCGAAATGTTGCCAAATGCTGGTGTGACAGCTGACATCCCAGGCAGCGTGCCTGGATCCAAGTGGGGACTTGAACTAAAAGAGAGTTATCTGTAGGGTTATCCGGCGTGAAATGTCTCTGCACCAGAGGGTGTCGGCAGTGGGATGAGACCTGCATCACAGATGGAGCAGTAGGTAAGGGGCTCATACACACAAACAGAACCCGCAGCAAGAGTTTAAGATGGATGGGGTTGTCATACTTCAGAGAAAATACTGTCCTTATTTCACCTTCTCTACATGCATATTCATAGCTAAATGCTAGGGACTGCCAGGTGCTTATGAAGCACACGCCTGGATTCGGAGAGAATGCAGAGAAAGTTGTCTGAAGCTCAAAGCAGCTTTATGGATTGTTACAGGAATTCAGAGTGTAGAGCTTAATTGGAGGAGGGTTTGTGCTTCACTGTGGGAGTCAAGGCTGCTCTTCCCCTTTGTTTTATCTTCCTTCCTTTCTTCACTTCACAGTCTAAATACCTGCAGTGGATTTCAAGTTAATTTGCATCCTGCAGAAAGTAACTGACAGAAACTATTTCTTACATTACTGCATCAGAAATGACTGGTAGAAGTTCTGCAAGGAAATCTTGTCATTCCTTATTCTATCAGTAGGAAGACATATTACTCTCAAATATGGTTATTATCGATGCCCTATAAGGTAGCTTTCCTCTCATGGGCCTCATCTTCCACCTGGGTGACGTGGAGTTTTACACCTATCAAAATGCACTTCTTTCATGCTATGAAAAATAATTAGTTGGACAACAGAGAAGAGGCTTGTTGCTTCACATTTGCATGTGTGATAAATCATCCCAAAGCCTTTCTTCCTGCACAAGTGTTTCTGGGATTGGATCCTGCAGTTGGAAAATGACTGGTAAATACTCATTTTTAAACACCTATGACTTCAGAACGGTGAAGGCTGCTGAAATGGAAGCACTTTTCAAAATGGTAATTTCTTTACATGACTGGGAAATAAAAGGAACAGCAGCTTTGGATGGGCAGGCAACAACTCCTGTGTGCTCCTGAAATTTCTGGAAAATATATGCCTGTTCTAATTTGGTTTGCTTATGGTTCCCCCACACACGCTTGGCATCACTGGTAATACATGTTAAAAGAATAGACTTTGGAATGGTGGGTCCAAAATTAATATAAACTCAATTAAATCTAGCATATTTTGATTTGCAAAAGATTAATGGATGTACATAAGGCCCAAATCACCTTTTTCTTCCTTATATAAATTATTGCATCTTTTTCAATAAATCTTTCAAATGAATAATGAAATATCAGGACATGACCCAGAAACATCTTATAGTTAGCCTAGTTAGCTAGGAATGCAATTCATTCTAGTGCTTTGCTCAGTATAACAGACTTTGAGTAGAGCTGAAATCTTCCCGCAGTATATCCACAGATAATTTGACACAAACTAAGCATCTTTGCTGACTTGTGAAACAAACTGTTTGCACATATAATGCCTTTTGTGCCACTGCCCTCCTTTTAACCGGATTAAGAAATCAATAGTTGTGCTGTCAAGAGAGTGTAAATATTCCAACGGATACTGTTTTGACCAATACATAGTTTCTTCATATAGAAACTAAGAGTATGCTGACTGTACTTCAGGTGCATAAAGACTTGGAACCATTTAATATCTCTGAAGTTCAGGAATGAACTGTTTAAAATAGAGGCTGCACATAACTAATTAGAAAAGAATTAAAACCCCATAACATGAATGAAGCCTGTTTGACAAGCCTCAAGTCCAGACATTTACTGATGTAAATCCACGGATATGCATGTACAGTTTTACTCTGACACCATAAGTTTTACCTTGTTCACTGAACTAATACAATGCTAAAAATTCCCAGTGCAGATACGTTTAGAAGTGCTCGAGCTAAACATGTCATATTACTGAGCTGACAGACTTCAGCTTTGTTGAACATTCACAAACCAAACCTATTTTCTCACAGCTGTCTTAAATGCCAGCAATCTGTGTTTTCAGAGTATTCCCATAAGAACCTGTTCCACTTCTCTGTTCCTCCTACCTCTGACTGCATTGTTTTATGCTCAGCTTCTTTTTGGTAGACAATTGACTGATTAGTTAATCAGGGAAATAGTTACAGAGGTGCCTTCTTGGAACTACAGGTGCATGTAGAACAGCCTGTTCTGTCCTTTCTATACTTTTCCCAAATATTCCAGTTTAAAATTGGTAAACCTGATGCACATTCCCACATACCCACTTTATCCCATTTAAAATAGTCATGCTGGTACTGTATCTCATAACAAAACACATTTGGAACTTTCTGTATTAAATGTGGAGAAAGTTATATCAGTAATAAACATGTTCTAGAGGAGACATTTTCCAGGCTAGAGAAAGAAGGACCATAAAAGAAGGAAGAGGATGTCAAGGGAGTGTTTAGATTTCATATGAGAAGACTGAGGACAGAACGCAGTGAAATGCAGACAAACAGGAAAGACAGAACGGGGTTTCAGATAACTGCAGAGAAAGCTGTTTGAAGTGGCCACACTAACAAAAAGACGAGTTCCTAATGGGAAAGGTCTTCTGTTTGTGTGGAGACCTGTACTCTGAGCATTTGCAACTGCCTCTCAATGCAGAAGCTTGACTAGCAGAGTAGTCTTATGTACAGCTTCTATATATGTATCCGGCTCCTCCTGCCCTTGTGTGCAGGCTGTGCAGAAAGTTGTCATTATGTAATGCAAAGTCACTTCAGCACTTAGAAGTGTAGACCTGATGCCAGGCACAGTGAAATGCACCTTAAATATTCACTGTGGGGGCTGTTTCTGCTGTTTTTGTCTTGGATCAAGGTTAAAGGCACAATACAAGTCTGCAAAAGGCAAACTACTCCCTAATCAGTAATTCAGCTGTTAGAATTCTGGCCCTGAAAGCAGGAAAACATAAAGGAAGTGCTATGAAAAATAGAAGAGAAATCATTGAAAAGGAGCAGTAGACATGGATTTGGGAAAAGGGGGCTGTTATCCACCCTTCACCCATCATTCAGGCTTCACTGGGGCTGCATCTTTATCTGCTGTGTGAAGAAACATCAGGAAAAGCTCAAGGGAAAACCCATCTGACAAACAATTGTCTTTTTTCTTTCATTTCATCAATTTCCAGAGAAGTTTACAGACCCAGCACCAACACTTTACAAGTAAGAGGCTTATCCTTATCTCCATTCATTTTGAGAACTGGAAGACAACTGCTGATCTGTAATCCTGTTCAGCCACATAAGGAGAATAAAACTTCTTCCTGCTGCCAGAGCACAGGTACTGGTGAAGAGGTTATTTAATATAACTCCCTTGTAAACCTTCCTTCCAGTTCTCAGTCCCTTTGTCCACATAGGAAATTACCAAGTCTCACATCTGAGAATATAACACCATACAAAAGACTGTAGTGCTAATAGCACATTTCCCACCTGAATAGATGGACATTCGAGATACATTTCTTAGTACCACTGTGTTCTCAAGTACTTCTTCAGACATCCTGCCATAGCAGCTGAGCCCATCATAATCAACTATAAGAACTGTCCTGATGAAAGGATCCCTTTTTACCTGCGTGATCAGCTCCTTATAATCCAAGCAAGCCAATACAGTTTCTCATATTTGTATAGGGAACTTTTCAGAACTGAGTTGGAAAAGTACAGAACACCACTATATAAGATTTTCACCATGAAACTCCTCAGTTCAGGAAAATCTCAGAATGATAAAATAGCAGCTGCCTTGGTCTGGAAGGGTGCTGCTGAACTGAAGCCATGGGTGTGTTATCCTTGGTTTTGCCATGCTCATGACAGATAGGCATCAGCTGAATGCTCTTATTTTTGCCCATTTTAAAAGCAAGTATTTCCTCCATGAAGAGCAGAATTAATTGGAATTCTGCACATTAAAATGTCAACAGTCTGATTTGCTATGCAAATAATTTTTTCTTAGTGGAGCTGGATGTATGTTGCCTCTGTGAACTCTTATTCCCTTGTAGCCCTTCCAGTTTCATCTAAACTTGTATCAGGTTCTTTGTGATATGCTTTTCAAATACCCAAGCAGGTGTTTACAAAGGAAGCCTGCATTTCTAATAGCTGGTTTGAAAGCTACATACACTTAGCCATGTATTTTGCCCATAGTATCATTTGTATGTATTTATCACTACTTCCTCAGAAAGCTAGTCTGTGCTTATCAAGGTTATTTTTCAGCATATATTTATATTGGGATACTCTCCTATCCATTTGTATAGGTATAGCTTCTCTATATATTCACAGGGTGTCCAAAATAAAAACACATCAAAACCAGCCAAACTTAATCATGATCTCAGGTTTTGCAGTGCTGTAAAGTCACAATGGTCTTGGCAACATTGCTGATACCAGTCTGATGTGTTCAAGAAGGAAAGCGGAACAGAGCCGAGTACCAAAAGCACTAAAGGCTCAAATCATGTATACATTAGTGCATCCAGTAAAGACATTAAGATTACTCCAGGTTTACAGTACTAGATGTAAAAGGACAATTTTCAGTTCTGTGCCCTTTGTGTGCTGCTCTTTGTGCTCATCTGTATGCTGCTGGCGTTCCTTAAAGCAGTCTCTAGCATCAGTTTGAGCAATGCATTTCCAGATTGAGCTGAGATGGCAGACAGCTACAGGAAGGATTTTAACAGTTGTTTATAAAAAAAGGATAATGGAAGCAGTCTCTTTGGGAAATAGCTTTACATATTTCATAGCACCTGGCTCAACAGCGGTGATGCCCAATCTATGTTAGTGGTCCCTAGGCACAACAGAAACACAAATAGTGAACAGCTGCATTGTGGAGACCACAAACACATCATCAACACTAAAAAAAAGGGTTCAAGGATTGTATAATGGAGATTTACAGTACAGCAACGTTTGGACAGTTTCAGCAAATACTCACAGTCAGGTCCTTAGATACACTTCTTGTCCTAATCTGATTCCCATAACTTCTTGAGCAAAGCAGAACATGTAGAAGGTACAGGGACATATCCTGGGAAGGCTGAACAAAATTTAAGGGTCACATTGTCTGTTTTGGAGTCGTGACTGAAAGAGGGAAATACATGAGAAAAAGCCATCCAAAACTTTTCACATCATTTGTCCCAATTCCCTCTTATCAGTAATGAGCACAGGGCCTGTTCTTCAATCTCTTTTGAACCTGAGACTTTATGAATGATTGGGGTTTTTGGTAGGCAGACCTTTTGAGATACTCCTCTTGCATCTGTCTCAGAAATTCCTAAACTGGGGTAATCTACCTTCTCTAAAAATAGAGTCAAATGTGTCTCAGCTCTGCCTGCTCCTTCTGTTTCATCCTGCATCTCTGAAGCAAATTACTTGAGATAACAAAACTGAAACACAGCAAGCACTATAACTTCCCAAGATAAAGCATCATTGTTTCCAGGTTGCACCTGCTCCACCGAGTTGTAAAATACAAGCATCAAAGCAATAATACTGTTTATTGCCCTGAGGAGCATTCCTGCCTGATGCCCGTGCTGTTCTGTGAGGTGAATGGGAGAGAGAGGAAGAAGATGCATCAGGAGTGTGCGCAGGCTGGGGGGAGAGCCTGGCTTGGGGCGTCAGCTTGATGGGTTGACATCCTCCAACCTGGCAGTAAAATTTTACAGTGGAGAATAACTGCAGTGTGAAGAAGATTCAGTAGGAAATAAAGTGCTGATGAAGCACTCAGGTTACGAGTTTAGGAAGCAGAGTGGCAATAGTTTGTCTGGATGAATCGGTAGATTTTTCTCTTTCAGGCTTCTACCATAGGTTAGAAATTAGCTCCAAACCAAGTCATCCAAATTAAATAAGCCAAAGTCTAAATGGGTTAAAATCAAACTCTGCCTAGCTTTAATAAGCAAAAAGTGTAGTTCATCTTTGCAAGCATTTTCCTTTGCTTTTAATTTAACAAGAACTGAATTTTAATGGCTTTAAACTGACACAGAGGAGATTTAGATTAAGTATTATGAAGAAATTCTTCCCTGTGAGGGAGGTGAGACACTGGCACAGTGAAGCTGTGGCTGCCGCATCCCTGGCAGTATTTGAGGCCAGGCTGGATGGGGCTTGGAGCAACCTGCTCTAGTGGAAGTTGTCCCTGCCCATGGCAGGGGATTGGAACTGGATGAGCTTTAAGGTCCCTTCCAAACTAAACCAGTCTGGGATTCAGTGGTTTATGGACTTTTAACATAGTTGTCTTACTTGCTTTTGAGTATGGCTAAGTAAAGAATGCTTGAAACATGCACTGGAACCATATTAAACTTTAATGAATAAAGTGCTAGAGTACCAGGGGTTTAGTGTTAGGCTAAAAATGTTAGGTCTGAAAGAAGAGACCAGATTTCCATTTTTATCTGCAAATATAAACACTAGCATTAATAATTCATCTAGGATTCTATTAAGGAATACTTTATTGTTCAAGGAAAGGAGATAAATGGGAGCGCTGTACAAAGGGTCAATGAGATAAATGCGGCACGGCATAGACTTGCTTAGTCACCACAAAACCAGCAGTGTAAAGGTATTCCTCATACTTCAGAAAAACATATTTTTGCAAAAAGAATCTTTACAGCTCTGTGTTCACTTTTAATGCCTGACTTATATACCTTGCCAGCAGAATGAGTAATTACTACCACTCTGCTTTTGTTTGTATTTCCTTAGAGTCTGATGTATTCTGTACCATCAAGATGAGATTCAAACACCAGGAATAAATTAAAGTAGCTGCCATGGCACCTTTATTGTTTTTGCAGATTGCATGTGTTGACACTAAATGGATGGTACAAGATAAAGAAAAATGCCCAGGTTAAAAGCCATGAGGGGGCATTTAAAACTTTCTGAG
>JANHGB010002487.1:0-27035 GCA_026283785.1 Coracopsis vasa | reverse complement strand
GTCTTCAGTAGAACTATGCAGTGGGTTGATAGAGATGTTTAAAAAGCCAGTATTTCTTAGAGTGATAATAGCAATAATTTTTGTTAAAAACTACATGTTTTAAAAATAAACATGACCCACATACAGGCTTGTTCTTGTAGCATCTCCACGGCTCCTTGCCGTGTAGTATCTCCACAGCTCCTTGCTTGTCAGGCCTTCAGATTATTTTAGAATTGGCTAAATTGCAAAAATGAGTATTTTAATCCTGGATTCAGCATGTCAGTTTGAATGCTTTGAGCTTTCCCTTGTACTGTTCTGTGGAGCAAGAGCTGAGCTGCATTTTAACTCGCCAATTTCCGTATTGTATGAACCTCCTTGAAGACAGGAAGGTGACCAGGAGACAGAATTCTTCAATTTGTCACCTGTCTGAAATTTAGTGATAGGTTATTTCTCAACATTTTTTTTTCTTGAAGTGGATTATGTGGCTCTCTTAGAATAAAGTTTTCAAATCTAGAGTGTGTATATAGTCCCTTTACTTGGAAACCATGTGGCTTGTACCAGCCTAAGTAAGATTGAAGTAATAAGGGCTTGTGTGTTCCAGTACCAAACAAATCAGTTTGGTACTATGTTTGTTTGATAGTTTGAAAATGTTCGCTTGTAATTTTCAGAGATGGTTTATACTGTCTTCTCTCTAGAAACAAAGGAGCAGAAAACAAAGCAGTATGTGATTTAAACCCATGGAGTGTTTGCCCTGTATGTTTGATGCTTCTGAAAATCCTGAAAAAAACCACAACCACAGGCCCATATCATGGGATGCTGCTGTATTAAGCACATACCTGGCTGGATCTTGCCTCCTTTCATTTCCTGAAGCCACATTGGTGAGGAATGCCCTTGACAGCGTGAACACCAGCCAGCAGCCCATATTCACTGGGGACTGATTTAATTAACTCCAATCCCAAAGGTTCAAAATTCATCTAGCAGCGTGTTAAATTGCTCTTGCCAGCCTTCCTTGCCCTTGAGCTCTTCCTGCTTGTCCAGTCTGATGCTGTAACAGATTAATCTCGCATGGCAGTGCACACTGTGCAAATGGCAAATTGCAGGGCACATGCTTTGTTTTAACGGTATCTCATCACCAATCATATCTTCATTGGCTTGTTTCTGCAGCCCCATTCTGGAGGCCTTTGGAAATGCCAAGACCATTTATAACAACAACTCCAGCCGCTTTGGCAAGTTCATCCAGCTGCACTTCTCTCAACATGGACACATCCAAGGAGGCCGAGTAACTGATTGTATCCTTTTCTTCAGTGGACCAGAAACGGGTGGAGTGAGTGCAGATGAGGAGCTCAGAGTGAGTCAGGAAATCTCTCATCACAGTTTCTCAAAGCCAGTTTATAACTGTGAGAAAAATTTGCAACTTGAAGAGGGAAATGTTTTTTGTGGCTCTGCAGCACATAACTCTGGAAACCTTTTGTCTAGGTATTACATTAGGTAGGGACACATAGTCTGACTTTTCACTTGTCAGTCACAACACTTGATATGTAAATCCCTAGAATTTGCTGCCTAAGAAAATGCCTCATGTTGATTGCATCCTGTTGTTCACAGAAGATTGTTCTGTTATGTTAGGTCTGCCAGTGAATTCACAATTTAGAAAAGTGAGACCAAGATAAGAATCGGTATATTCTGCACAGTATTTGGATGCAGAGAACAGGAATTTAGAGGGCCAATGATGACTCCCTGTTTTTGTCTGCCCATCTCCAGTGGGCCTTGGAACACTAATCATAGAATCATAGAATATCTCGAGTTGGAAGGGACCTGTAAGGATCATTGACTGCAACTCCCTGCTCCTTGCAGGGTTATCTAAACCAAAATCACATGACTAAGAGCATCACTCAGATGCTCCTTGAACTCTAGACAGGCTTGGTGCCATGACCACTTCCCTGAGGAGCCTGTTCCAATGACAACAAGGACAGGGAAGACTGGATATAGTTGAATTATGTTGTGCTATGACCACTGTCTTCCCTGTATGCCCATGTACCCTTCTCACAAAGACTTTGACCTATCTTTTGTCTACATGAGGCAGCTAAAGCTGCCCTGGCTACATTTTTTGATGCTGATATTCAAAGCTGCTGCTGACCGCAAATCACACCAATTTCCACTTGAGTAGCAACCAGATGAATTTACTACTGTTGTAAATAACAGGCTTGGATTGTGTAGTCTCTGCTTTTTATGCTCAGTAGATTAAAGATAGTTGTCTCTTGTAGAAGCAATGAGAACTGATGCAAGATTTACTGTGTGCAATAGAGACTTTCAGATTAGAGTGACATCTCTATCCTTTTAGGTGTCCCTAATGTGTCTCATCCTTTGTAAGGTTACCTCACCATTGTGCAGGTCCTATGCTCTGTCTGAATCTGCCCTTTAAATGGATCTTTGGCACATGATACTTTCTTGGACAAAGAGTAAAGAGGATCTGAGATGATGTTTGGGACCACCCTTTGTTCCACTTTCCAAAGTGTCAGTTATTTAATGATTTGTTGCTTGTTACAGGGTTCATCCTAATGTGTCTAGAAGATTCTTTGCCAGTCATCAGCAGATCTGTGAATATGTTATTTGAATGTTTTTTCCTTAACATGCTATTCAGATTTACTGGAAAAGGTAGGTATCACCTCTACTGACTGCTGTGCGAGCCTTGTCCTCACAGTATGTTGGAGCAGTGCCAGGTCTCCTCCAGGACGATGGTGCCTCTGTCACAGCACATAGTTCCTTCACTGTCTTCTTCCTCAGTTGAGACAGTTGCAGTAGTGTCACCTAAAAAGCTAATGTCTATGTTTGTTCTTTGTCTATCTATCTGAGCCTGTTCTCCTCTCTTTGTAAACTCTGTGCATTACAGAGAAACTTCAAGAAAAAGCTATTTACCAAGGGTAAAAGGAGAGAGAACAAGTACTTGGAAACTCAGTTCCATAGAGAGGAATATGGGGTTACAACTCCAAAATGCAGAATATCTGCTTTGATGTAGGTTACTTTGAACACCAGAACTCACTGAGTAGTGGGGCCAGAACTGGCAAAGTTCAGTTTGTCCATGCGTGTACACTCTGAGTTCAGAGAAGTCTACATGCTTGGTTGCACACATGACAAGATTTGATGTAGACCTTATTTAGACAACACCATCACTGAACTGGAAGAAGCCCCTCTTGTGTATTGGCCCTGGAGACTTACCTGTATCGTGGTCCTCTCTTTGCCTTTGCAATCACAAGTGTAATCTCTTTCTACTGGCTACTCCTGTATTCTTTTTTTCAGAACAGAGTGGTACACCAGAACCCCGGAGAGAGGAATTACCACATCTTTTATGCTCTTCTAGCTGGTGTGAGCAAGGAGCAGAAAGGTAATTTCATTTTCTGTAATATGGCTCTGTCCTTTTTCCAATCCAGCATGTGAAGCAGGTGTAAGTCAGCCAGAGCATGGATATTTCAGGCACTTGATATATAACTTTTTCTTGAAGGCCATATGGTGATTTAGTAGGAAACAGAATGGAGATTTGAGGCAAATAAGCTGAGGATGACAGAAATGTTGTACAAGAAAAGACAATTCAGGCATTCTGAGCTGGAGGGAAGAGTCTGTGCAACTGTGATGAGGTAATGCAATTAGCTAGAGGCAGAGTGAAGTCTCTTGATTCAGATGTGGATGGGAGCTGTTCAGGGAGTTCAAATGTTGGAGAGACAGACATACAACAAACCTTCAGTACAGGCAAGAGAAGAGAGAAAAATTAGAAAGATGCAGGACTAGAGTCAAAACATGTCTAGTATCTGACTAAAGGATTTATGGCTCTGTACATAGGAAGGGAGAGGTGGGTCTGGAAGAAGGCATGCAGAAAAAGCAGTAGCTGCAAGCAGTGGAAGAATCCTCTTGGTAGTACAGCACCCCCTTAACAACATTTGTGTGTAGCTGCCTTGGCACTGCTGAGCACTGGTGGTCTTGCTGAAGAGGTCACATAGGTGGACAGGAACATGTTACAGTTGCAGTCTGGTTTTGAGCAATTGAGGAACTTCCTTATGCTTTTATTCTGTGTATGTCAGGATAATCAAATAGTATTGCACCTGACACAGAGTGGGAGTAGGGCTTCAGTTCTAAAGAGTTCATGCAGGAATGGCTACACAGGTCTATTCAGAGATCCATCTACAACGAAAGGAAAGTGGAGACCATGGTTATCAGCAGGTGCTTAGAGAAAGCACACAAACTAGATTATTTTCTTCAGCAGATCTTTGCTATTCTTCCCTGTCTCCTTCCAAGCTGGTGTCCCAGGCTGCTTCACTTCCCCCGTCTGTAATGTGTTTCTAGTTCTTGATCATCCTTGTCTCCTTTTTTCATATATCTTTCAGTTCTCCCCTATCTTTTTCAAAATGGGGATCAAACATGCAGATATAATTTAAGATGAGGTTGCGGTATAGATATGTACAGAGACCTAATTCTGGTTTTGTGTTTAGTTCTGTGTTCCTTCTAAAACTGAAGGAACTGAAGTGTATTCAGTTTTTGACTGTTGCTCAGCAATGACATGGTATCTTTAGAAATCCTACTGTGACTCTTGGAACTCTGCCTCAAGTGGTAATCTAACTTAGAGGTCTTTACTGTATGTGTATGGTTAAGACTATTTTTCTGTACACTATATGAGATTGAATTTAATCTTCTGTTATTTTTCTAAGTCAATTCAGTATTAAAGCATTATTCTGCAAGTCTGTAGTTTGAGATTTGACTGTTCTAAATCATTTTACATGCCATCTTCAAGCTTTGTTACCATACCCCCTCCTTTTTTTCTTCCCCAGTGAATTCATTGTTTAGGTGTAGATTTTGAGGGATATGGAATCTGTTCAGATGAATTCTCCCTGTGGTAAACATATGCACTGTTTTGGGGGTCAGAGATCATAGAATGAAAAGGCTGACTGCTAAATAAATGGTTGTCTTTCTCTTCCCTGCCTCTCTTTCCTCTGTTGCAGAGAGCCTCTTTCTGTCTGAGCCAGAGACTTACCACTACTTGAACCAGTCTGGTTGTGTGACTGATGAGAACCTGAATGACGCAGAGATGTTCAGTAAGGTCATGGTGAGTCCTGTCCTATCTCTTCCTGAACTTCTGAGCACAGTCTCATGAGCTAAACGTGCTGCAGGGTCTAGATCCCACAGGCAGAATTTATTTGTCCTAAGACAGAATATGGTGTTCAGCCAGTCTGCAACTCAGCTCTACCTTTTTATGGTAAAAACAAGGCTCAAAAACTGTTTTTTTCTATACAGAAATGGGGTATTTGGGAAGCAGTCAAGGATGAATAATAATTTAGAATGATGGAGACTTTGGAAACCATAAGCTCCACCCCATAATGGTTCCTGGGAGCCCTCTAGATGGCCTGATACAGGAAATCTCACATTGACCGTTAGAAGGGGAACAGTTTGGTCGAAGGTAGTGTTCTCCTGAAATGTTCTGGTAAAGTTGTATCACCTGAAATACCACACAGATTTCAGTAGACATCTGTAACTTTACCAGAGGCTATGGGTTTAGCAAGATGAGGATGCAATTCATGTTTTGTTTGATAAATGGTTATTGGCCCAAGGGCTTTAGTAATGTAGCTGAAACCAGATAGGCAAGGTGAGAGGAGTTAGCTTAGGATTTCAATAGTTCCTACATAAGTATGAGTTAAGGGAAAGAGATGTCTCCTGCGCAGCAGAGGTTTCAATAGCAACATGGGATTTATACTTCAGCTGAGGAGACACCTGGAGGAAAGAAGGGAACTAGAATCCTGAAGCGCCCCACTGACAGGGTGAATGCATGAAAACTAGGTCCTACCTCTCAAAGTCAATTTATGCCCCAAGAACCGAAGCTCACATGCATAGACTAAGACAGACGGAATGTACCATGCTTGCTTATTATCTGTTTTTAACCATCTAGCAGTCAATGCTGAAGGCCTGGTTTTAAATCTTGCTGCATAAATCTATTATTCTAAACTAGAGGAAATTATGGGGGTTACCTGGATCAAATTAGGTATATTACATGGATCTGTCCTTCAGGGAAGACAATAAAGCAGAATGTAGAAGCAGTCCAGTGACATCTGTAACTTGTACTGCCAGTGTTCAGGAAAGGATTTCCTCACACAGTCATGAGCACATTCTTCCTGTGACAGGCGACAGCAGTAGCAAAGTCCAGCTTGAGGATAGGGCAAATACCCACCTGCTTTAGATGGGGATAGAGTAAATGATGGAGAGAATAGGAGATAGTGAAGATCGTTGATAGATGTGCAGCTGAGAGAGGGTCTGTGCCATCACATTTCACTTTGATTCATGATTAATATAATTCTGAGTTTTACATCTTACACGGGTTGGGTATTGGTGTGGTGGTTGCATTGTACTCTGACTATATGTACAGCCAACCTTAGCAGTATGGTTTTGCTTAGACTGCCATGAAGGTGGTGGACTTCAGCACTGAAGAAATCAGAGACATCTTCAAACTTCTTTCTGGGACACTTCATTTGGGAAATGTCGAATTCATGACAGCTGGTGGGGCCCAGGTCACAACGAAAGCAGGTGAGTGGGACTCTAGCAACTAGGTAGACCATGCAAAGCCCTGTAAGGCTCCCAATAAAGCTCATTCCATTGACCTTTTTCCCTCTGCTGTGCTGGTCTGCAGTGCCTTTGCCAGCAGGTTCTCTGCAGTTTAACTCTGCAAAAGCATTGCCACAGAATGCATGGCTCTAAAGCACTGATATGATTTCGTTGGGCTGTGGCTATGTAATCTGTTTGTTGTCCTGGATACTCTCAGACTGACTTCAGTCTCATGATTTCTTTTTTGCATTGAAAGAGCTGAAAGAAATAAGAACAGAAAGGAGTCTGAGATAAAAGTAGTCTGTTAAGAGACTTTCCTACATCTTCTTTTGAGTATCTGCTAGTGTGCACTGTGTTACAATTATGCAATCTGAGCTGGTCTGGTAAAGTGAATCCCTAAACAGACAGAAACAATAAATATATATTACAAATGCTTGAAGTCTTAAGTTAATTGCCTGTCTTCTTGACATCCATGGTTAGTAATCCCACGCTCAAGCTGCACTACTGTGCCCTTAGGGAAACATGTCTTCTCATTCAAAAAATATTTTCCTGGTGCTGATCTTTACACAGTGCTTTGCTCTTCTGGTTGTCAGCAGAAAGGCTGACTTATATAAGTGTCTGACTGTGGCCAGATGCTGACCCTACCTTATACTGGAGCTTACAGTAAAGGGGAGTGTGTTTTGTGCTGGGGTTTAGTCACTTGCCTTGTAGAAGTCCCTGGGATTTCCTTGCTGAGCTGCAGAATATGGATCCCCCATGAATGATGGGGATCCATGCAGAAGAAAAAAGTGTCCCCTCCTCTGTTATTAGTGCTGAACATTGCCAGTGACCTCCTGGGCTTAGACGCCTTTCAGCTTTCTGAAGTACTGACACAGAGGTCCATGATTCTGCGTGGGGAAGAGATCAGCTCCCCTCTCACTGTGGAGCAGGTGAGTGCTCAATGTATGCTACTTCTTCTGCCACTTCTCCATTTCCAGACCTTCTCTCTCCCTCCTGTATCATCCACTGAATTTTAGGGTTTCCTGTTACACCCCCTAGGTGCTCAGCTGTGTCCTCAAGTATTTTGCCCTTACTGGTAGTTCAGGTCCCAATGTTGACTCTGCTTTTTAGGCTTTACAGGGGAGTTCACTTGCAAATCACAATGCACAATACTGGTTTTAAGTCACCTTCACTCTCCCAGAATTAGTCACACTTCTGTCATGCAGAAGGTAGATCAGATGTATTGTGGTAATTGCACGTGTGTCATTTATTGGAAAAAAAGCTTTCACACAGTTACCATGAAACATCAGGCAGATGGTAGGTTGTTACTCGTCAGTAGCTTCTTTGTGTATTCATACAACTGCAAAAGGGGACTAAATAAACTGATATGTAGTTCTCATCTTTTGAACCTGTACTGTGTGCTGGAGCCAGTCCTGCTTATCCATTACATTTCTCTGTGGTTCATTACAGTGTTGTGCTGACTAATTTTAACTTGTGGTGTTGCTGATCACTTGAGGGCACTCTTGGTGTTTTAGGTTCATGCACAGATAACTGTTGAAAATCTTCTGTCATTAATAAAATGCAAAACACTGGGCAACAAGGAACAATATTACTAGGATGGAAGAAGCATCATGTTATAGCAAAATGAACATCTGTAATGGAAATCTTGTGCTGGCATGGGCTGCAGAGGGTTATCAATCCAGCCCCTATACTGGCAGAGAAACCAGAGTTACTAGGCTCTCTTTGATGGATATCTGTCTAACTTTCCTTCAGACTTCACATGGAAGGAATTTCACAGCCTCTTTAAGTATCCTGCTGTAGCTGCAGTGGAATCTGGAGCTGAAAAGTTTTTCCTTATATTTAAATTACCTTTGACATCCCAGCTGTCCACCTTATAAGCTTCTGCTTCTGTGAAGTTTTTCATGTGATGTTCTCTTTTCTAAGCTAAACAATCCAGTTCCTTCGATGTTTCCTTGTAAGTAATTTTCTAAATCTCTTTCTTCTCTCTCTATCTGTTTTCCCACATCTTTCAAGAAGTGGAGTGACCCTAACTGGACACAGTGTTCAAGCTGAAGTCTCAGCAGTGCTCATTACAGCAGAGTAGTCATAGAATCATAAAATAGTTAGGGTTCTTTTCTTGCTGTGAACACACCTGCTAATATATCACAAACTAAGCTTTGCCTTTAAGAAATTGTATCTTTTTTTCTATAGTCTATCACCTTTCTTTGCAATGTAATTGTGTGAAAATAATTTTTCAGTATACAGTCAGTGGTAGATACCCTCAGTATCCAGTACCAGTTTCTCTTCTCAGCTATCTGTCCTAAATAAGCTACAACTTTCTATATCAGTGCACAAGGATGGATAATAAATAATACCAGAGACACCGTGTGCAGTCCAGAGCACCAGAGCAACAGTGCGTTGTTGTAGGATTTACAAAACTCTCCCAGGATAGAGCTTTCCCTTAAACTATAGCTGTTCCTGACATCTGTGCATGTTGGACACCACACTTAACTGCTTTGCAGCCCAGTGCAGTACTAAAACTGCAAGAAAATCATTATAATGCGAGTGAATGCTGGTACTTACCTGTCTTCAGTGAGTGAGCCTGTTGCACTGAACACTGGGCCTGTACAAACTGTTCCTGCTTAAGCCCTTGTGTATGGTGCCCACCTATTCCCGCTTGCTGTGGGAATGCATTGATAAAGCTGCCAGGGATTTCTCATTATGTATGGGCTTGTTACCCATCTGAGCTTTGACATTTCAGTGGGCTGAATGGATGAAGTGGTCTGAAAGCGGGCAAAGCTGGGAGGATGAAAGGAGCCTTTGAGAATCTCATTTGAGCTATGTTGTGGGGAAAGCGGTTTTGCTTACAGATGGGTGGGGAGGTCCTGTTCCTGAAAAATTAGTCCAACTTGCTGTGTAGCCAGAGGCAGTAGAGAGGCATGGCCTTGAGGGTATCCAGTCCCAACTAATAAGACAGACCATCTGGTAGAGAGAAGAAATACCCAGAAAAGGCATGTGTGCCCATGTTTTAAAATGTTCTCTTCTGTGGAGAAGAGAGGTTGCTGTGTGTTCTCAGCCTTGGTCTGCTGGAGGGAAGGTACAACTTAGGAATAGAAAGGAGCAGAAAACAGGTGAGATTGGGTGAAAAGGAGGATCTTGCAGGCTGTGCCTCAGGAGCTCGCTGAGAGGGGCTGGGAGGATTCAGAGGCAGTTGGCCTGTGCCATTAACAAAGCAGAAGGGAAGAGGTCACATTACTCAGGCTTGCAAAACTGAAGAGGATGAGGGTGCCTTTAGAAGGTCTGTCATTGCTGGTCAAGCCTACTGAAGGAATTAACTTGGTGTCACAGGTGAGACAGAGTGAACAACCTAGATACTGCAGTTTATTTCTGAAATGACCAGATTACAGCTTTTACACTACTTGATTATTTCACATACTTGCACACTTACCCCTCAGCATTACATTTATTAGATGTCAACTTCTTTTCCCATATGGGAGATTGCTGCTTGTCCAGGAGGGCTGGGCAGAAAGTTGTGTTGGTTCATGTTGTGTAGCTCCTTGGGCACACGCTGACATTTGTCTCCACATGTCTCTCATCTCCAGGATCCTTCTCCACTTCCAGCATCTTTCTTCCAGTCAAGGTCTTTGCCATCTGCTTTCCTTGCCCCCTTTTCTGCTCTCTGGGATCATGTCTTATATTTGGGAACCCTTATTTTTGGCTTCCCCTTCTTTCCAGTACCCTAAACCCTGGTTTCCCAGTCTAAATAGTGTATGTGCAGAAGGAAAGCGTGCAGTCAGCTCTTAATTTGTGGTTCTGTCTCATGTCTCTGTATTAATTGGGGAATTTGGGTGTGTCCCTTTTGTTTAGTCCCAATGTCACCAAAATTTAGAACCAGCCCATTCCTCTTACAGCTATCAAGTAGCAGGATTTGCTTGGTATTTCGGTAGTTCTGTTTCAGACATTGATCCACACACTTGCATACACCCAACTATCTACTGCCTGTTAGCTATCACAATTCAAGGTTTTTTTCCACCTGTGACACTTGGTTATGATCACTGCACGCGATGTTGAGTCAGCTCCAGAAGGGTCTCTCAGCCCATGCTCTTCTGGGGCACGTGTCCTGGCTGTTGGCCAGTCTACTTGGTTTGCAGTAAGATAATGCTGTTTGCAGGAAAGTTTTGGAGAGGAGATTTTTGAGAGTAGCTTGGTGCCAGAATACTCTATGAAATCCTGCCCTACCAGTTTTTTAAAAACGGAGCAGACACCTATTTGACAGCTCTAATAGGAGTACTGAACTGAGATACCTTGCTGTCACTGCAAATGTTTGCTCAGGTGATGCAACTGACTGCTACAGGCTTAGTCATGAGGTATTTTGCCACCTTCCCTGCCCTAGCACTTGTTCCAAAAGATGTCAGGGAATTTGCTTCTTCCTTCAGCCTCTCAAGTTCAGTTACCCAAAGGTCTGAAGTTACATGGTACATCTGTGTGTGGCTGGGCTATTTGCAGACTGTTGACTGTACATATAAACACTGCTCCATACACAACCAATACAGATATCTGAAGAGGAGAGGAGGGACCTGAAGTCCCATAGAGATTCGTGGTGCCCCTCATGCCTTCACTTCTCCCTGTGACTCATTTTTTCTATTTACAGGCAGCTGACTCCAGGGACTCCCTCTCTATGGCACTCTATTCCCAGTGTTTTTCATGGCTCATTAGCAAGATTAATACGAAGATCAAAGGCAAGGAAAACTTTAAGTCTGTGGGCATCCTGGATATTTTCGGCTTCGAGAACTTTCAGGTCAGGATTTTGTCTTTGCAGGGTGGGTTAGTCTGGGAGATGTCAGCCCATACAGGAAGGAATTTTGGTTGGTTTGTATCCTGTTTAGGTTAGGATAGAGCATCCTAGGATGTCCCCACTGCCACTTACTCCTAGAAGTAGCAAGATATATTTAGCTGCGGATATCTGCCACCTGTATTTATATAGACTGATGTTCAAGGTCTGGTTTGTGACACAGGCTCTAAGAAGATGTACTGTGATAAATAATACTGAATTTTTGACTTGTGTACAAATTAAATGTCCAACTTCTACATGCATGTTGTTTGTTTACATCTGTTTTGCTTTGTGTTGAGAATCTTTGTGTAATGCTTCTGACTGCAGCCAATGAGGGATGCATGTTGAACAGCCGTATAGTGACTGCTCTGATATTTCACAGAATCGCAAGCCTAGTGACCTAACACTAATGGTATTATATTTCTCTCTTCCTAAGAAGAAGAGAAATGTGGTTGTATTTAGCATCCTTTACTACCATTTAGGCCTACTGAATGAACCTTGCATGAGCTACAAAAGCTGTTTTCCTAGGGCACCTTCCCATACTGTCCTCCTCAGGTCCATAGGACACCCTTTGCCTCTATGCTTTCTAGCTTTATTCTAGCCACACCTGGCATCTTCCCCATTGCTGTTATAGATTCTTTTAGAGGCCAGCTTAAATTAAGCTTTATTATCTTTGTTTCTTCTTACAGGTGAATCGGTTTGAGCAGTTTAACATTAACTATGCAAATGAGAAACTCCAGGAATATTTCAACAAACACATCTTCTCCTTGGAGCAGCTGGAGTACAACAGGTGACAAATAGAGGAAGTGGGGGCTCTATTTCTTTAATGGATGGTTGAATGGAGGACATCATTCCTTCTTTGCACTGCCTGGTCCCTACTACTAAGGCAGGAAAGGCAGCTGAGCCTTAGTGCAACCCTGACTGTGGATGTATCTCTGTGCTTTTCCAGCATAAGTAGGTCACTTGTCTCCAAGCAAAAGCTTTCTCTCTTGTAGAATTTAGAAAGTCCAGATTCCCTTCTATCTTTCAGCCCAATAGGAAGATTGTGGGCTTTAACCCATTAGAACACATGGTCACTGGCCTTGTTTCTGATTTCAGTAATGATTTACCTAAGGTAGTGGTGTTGTAATGCAGCTGCAATCTTGATGTGCAAAAAGTAAAGTCCCTAAAGATAGATGGTTAGACATCTAACAAGTCTTTCTGTCCTAGAGATTCCTATGGTATGAAAAGGGTTCTTTTCCTCAGCAAGGATATTTAATTCAGGCTGTTTCCCGAGCTTAAAGAGCATGAGGCTTTCTGCACAGCTGTTTCACTTCTGTGGGCTTCATACTGGATTGTGTTTTGTGAAGTACCTGGGATGTTCTAGATTATTTCTGCTTCTAGAGAAGGCCTCTAGACAAATACTTCTGTTCTTGCTCTGAAACAGTAGCCTTTATGTTTGTGAATGAAGCAACTGAACAGGGTCAGTGAGGGCAAATGAGAGCAGCCTTGTAAAAGGAGAGAGTTGAATAGGCAATTCATGAAATTCTAAAGATTACAAAACTGCAAGGCTATTTATGCACTCACTTCTCAGGCCAATTCCACCACTGCAGGAAGCTTATGTTAAGAATGGTATCATAGTGACAAAAGATTTTTTCCTGATGATTACATAGGAGTGTAACTTCTGTGGCTGAACTTTGGAAAGAACAAGAGAATTTTATTATTGACTATTCATCAAGTTATTCTAGGATGAGGTGTTTAAAGACCATCTTTAAGAGTATCAGCTCTGCTTCCTCAGGTTTAGTAAATAGTTCCATGAATTTCACCATTTGATTAGACAAGTGGTCTGTGGCAGTAGAGACATCTTGATTCATATGTGATTTTGATTTACTTCAGAAAACTCTGCTCCCTTCAGTTCTGTAAGGTCATCTTGCTCTTAGGAGGAATCCAAGAGGTCTTTTTGTAAAAATGTATGGCTTCTCTGACACCCATTGTTGCAAAAATCTGAAACACTGTGAACTGATATTTTTTTGTCATTATGCGGTTAAGGTATTTTGTTCCTTGTGAGGATAGATAGTCCTTTCCATTCTTTAGAAATTATTCCAGTTTGTTGCTTCCAGCTGTTGCCCACAGGTTTCTAAATGTTTTGAACCTGAAAGTACAAAGCTGAGGCTGAAAGGTTTGTAGACAACAGCTTTGCTATCTTCAAAATGTTAGCCTTCACCTGAAAGGTGTCTGTATCAGAATATCAGTAGGTAGCTTCACACATAGCCCGTAGTCTTCCTTGAATTCCTGAGCAAGAGTTATTCCCAGGCTTGTCTGAATTCTGAAACCAGAAATGGCCTGTGTTATGGGAGTGTAAGAAGGTGGTAAGAGAGGGGAATACACATTCAGCACAGATTTACAGAATTACATGCATAGTTTTCAAAGTACACTTGTCGCATTGCTTGCCTATATGAACTCTCATTCTGAAAGATGCAGGGTTACCCTGCAGGTCCCCTGCATGTCAGGCCAAAGCTTATATGTCTCATCCTCTTCAAAACTCTCCCTGAAAAGTTGCTTCTGTCTCTTTTTCTGCTTGGACCCATGAATATTTAGTCTTCTGGTGGATGTGCTTCAGGCCTGCTTTCCAGATTGGTGGGTAAGCAGTTGACTCTTGAAGCTGTGTAACAAATAGTCCATCATCACCACCACTTAGTCTGATGCTCATCACTCCTGAATAAACAACTGAGAGCAACTACAGTTTCTTACTGCTTGGTATGGAATTTGCTGAATGACTACAAGATAAGCATCAGTCTAAAATGCTGGGATGGATAAGAAAGGCTGTCTCCTACTTCCATCTCTTTGTGGTAGTCAGTGTATTTTGTGTGTGCCATTCTTTTTCTTATACATGGCAAAGCCTAATTCCTGCAAATTGTCTTGAGTCCTAGGACAGCTGCCTTGCTCAGCTACTTCTGTTCTTCTGCACCTCAGGGCATTGCATCTTGCATTTCACATCTTTGTTCTGTTTGTTCTTGACTGTCAGGGAAGGGATAAACTGGGAAGCCATTGACTGGATGGATAACGCAGAGTGCCTGGACCTTATCGAGAAGGTGAGCGGTTATCTGTGACAGTTTACAGGGATCACAGTGGGGACTGCTGATTTTCTTCAACTTTCCCTAGGGTTTCCTACTTTTAAAAACAGGTAGCTGCTTAGACCCTCTTCCCATCGTGACCTGGCAAAAGTATAAGCTGTTCTAGCCATAGTCCCAGCCCAAGAAAAGAGATCTCTGCTCATTGTTGAGAGTAAGCTTAGGGAGGGTGTCATAGTTTTAGACAGGGAGCAGAGTTTAAGTAAAACCTTAATGTATATTTTTAATAAATAATCTCCATTTATCTTCTGTGTGATGAATGCACTGACTGGCCAGAATTCTGCTTTCAGCCCAAGCTTTGCTGGGTATAACTCAGGGGTTATTGCTCAATGTGCTATCCAGATCTCCAGTTCTTGGCTTGGTGCTGTTTAGTTAGAGCTTCTGATGACTGTAAAAATCCTTCTCTTGTTTGGCTGTAGAAACTGGGTCTACTGGCTTTGGTGAATGAAGAGAGTCGATTCCCCAAAGGCACAGACAACACCCTTCTGGAAAAACTTCACAGCCAGCATATGGTAAGTAAGAAAGTAACCTGGCAGGCAAATGATCAGTATGTTAGCCCCATCAGCAATTCTAAAACCAAAAGTGAACGTTTTGTTGATATAAAATACGTGCTTTGTGCAAGAAATTTAAAACGCCTTAGGCCTGAAACCTGAAAATGGTTGCTTGTACATATAGAGGGAGGGGTTATACATTCCACAGGCTGTGGGTAGAGATTTGAATCTGTAGCATGGGATGGAGGTCAGATTCTGCTGGTCTGCAATGGGACATGAGGCAGCACCCCAGGCACAGGATGCTGCTGCACAGTGTGCATGCCTTTCTCCTGCCAGCTGACTCACAGGAGTCTGCTCCAGAGCACGTCCGATCTTTGTCTCCTGGGGCTGGGGACAGCTTTTGCCTCATGACTTTTAATGAAAGCTCTTTTATTGTTCCTAATTAATTAAATTCTTTCCTCCTTTTTCTTGCATTTTGGACACAGGAGTAGAAAGGCTTTTTCATGCAGGGCAGAAAGTTATCCTGGGCACACAGAAACCACAGCGAGATCACTGTAGCAATCTCTTACCCTGTCTCTGGTACAGCCAACACGGTTCTTCTTAATAGAAAATAGACTGAAAACAAAGCAAATTAAACCCTGTAGCAGAGACATATGGAATAATTTACTACTGTAGTAAGAACACTGTCAGCTAATCCTCTAGTTTAGGCTTCATTCAAGCCTAAAAATTTGCAAGTTTGTATCCTTTATCTGAACTTTTTTTTTTTTTTTTAATTTGTATGGATGCAGATATTCTTATTTTTCGTATTTGTATCTAACTCTGCTAGTAATACTCGTGACTACAAATTGCATACAATTGCAATAATTTCTGGTTGGCTGCTTATGCATAGTTTTGTGGAAGTATCTCCTTTCTTTAGGCTTAAATCAATGCCTTCAGTTTAGTCCGCTGCAGCTTCCCCTTGTATTATGTAGGTATATGAGAGTGCCTGATTTACCTTCTTATTTTTTATCGTTGCTGGTATTTTGTTAACTCTTAATATAGTGCTTATGAGTATTTTTATTATATCACTTCTTCTGAATTTTATTTCTGAACTGTCCCAGCCTCCTCAGTTTGTCTTCAAATGGAGAAATTTCAAAGCTCCTCTTTCTTTCTGCTGTTTGTCTCTGAATTTGTCTCCATCTTCTCTCTATTCTTTTCTGAGATAAATAGACCAGAATGCAGTTCCCTTGGTAAGAAGGTACCTGTGGTTTATTGTATAGCAGCATGAGACTATCAGTATTATTTTGCATTCCTTTATGCCCCACAACATTTTGGTTGCGATTTTTGGTGATTTCTGTGCATTGAGTAGCCTTTTCATTAAGCTGTTCATAGTGTCACCTCTGTCTGCTTTGAGGGAATAGCAGTTAACATGGAACCCTATGAGAGATGGAAGAGGCTGAGGAGTTGAAGTGCAAGGTGGAATGATGAAGTAGATGATAGATAGATAGATAGTGCTGTAGGGTTTGCATTTTTTTGAGGTGACAGTGTCTTTTGTACCTGTTAAAAGTCTCTAGTGCTAGCTAGAAGAGCACTGGAAGGCATCCAGCCAGTGTTGCTGGAAAGCCTGAAGGACGTTATACGAAAAGAAGTCCTCTTTGTGTTTTCTGTGGATTCCAGTAGGCTTAATGAGGAAAAGCATAGAGCTAGGATTTAAGAGAGTATGACCTCTGATACAGCTGGGGAGAGGAGCAATAGCGGAGATGGGAGAAGGAACCAGAAGTGTTGTAGGCATGGATGAAATATAAAGGTTTGGTAAAGAGCAAGAGGAGGGTGCCCATCAACATGAGAGAGTAACAGTCATGTTTGGAGTGGAAAAACATGACTGGATGGGGGAAGAGAAGAGCAAAGAAATTAGGTTACAAGGAAAAGGAAAAAGACAATGAAAAGATTTTCAATAGCAATAACAAATTATCAGGGTCAGAAGCCATCCACCTGATATTGCTAAAAGAACTTGAAGATGAGAGCTGAATTACTAACAGTGTTATGTAACATCATACTTAGATTTTTTAGTATTTGTACCTGAGAGGGTGCAAATTATTTCAGTTTTTAGAAAGCATTCTAGGAAATTATAGGCTTGTAATCCATATTTCCCTACTCGATAAATTCACAGATTGTAAATGGTCAGTTATCTCAATGGAGCGATGCCTATAAGACTCCATCTCATATGAGCACTGAAGTGGAAGTTTTCTCATGATTTACAGGGTAAGGCTGCTGAACTGAGAACTGCCTTAATGAAACTGATTGGGTTGTAAAATGATGATGAAAAGCAGTGTAGATAAATGTAAAATTGTGTGCCTAAAGGAAAACAGTCTCAGTTTCACTTTTGAAATGATGGGCCTGAGCTGGTTGCTGCTGTTCAGGAGCAGCAATCTCCCAGACAAAGGCTGTGATGGATAGTTCCATGGAAACATCAGCATGGTGCTGATGTAGCAATAAAAAGCCCAGATCAAGTATTAGAAATTCCTAGAAAAGAAACAGATCAGAAGCAGAAAACATTGTTATAGCTCTGTATAATCCATGGATCACTTGTGCTTTGAACAGTGTACACCACTGGGCTCCTCCACTCAAGAAGGGGCTATATCAGATCTGATCAGCAACAGGTCTGTTGCTTCAGTGTTACAAAATAGCTATGTTACAAAAAAACTATGTAGAAGGAACCCTGCAGTGTGGAGAAAAATGACTTAGGGAGGATGTGATGAGTTTAAAAGTCACACATGGCCCATGGAAGACAAATGGCACTAATTGGAGCCAGGCTGTATTTCCCTGTGTGGTTGATTGAGAGCTTCCTCCAAAAGGACACTCTGGATGCAAGAAGTCTGCATGGAATGGGCAAATATTTCAAAGAGAAATCTACTTGGAGTTTCTAGCTAGGGAGACTACATGAATATAATTGGAGTTTGAGAGAGTATTAGGCTGGAAGTATAATTTACTTGCCTTCTTGTTACTCTACTCCACATAACCACTGCTGGAGGCAGAATCCGCTGCTGGATGGACCATTGGTCTCAAGCAGCATGCAGGTTCTGACATAGCTAATGTTTTTCATAGAACAAAGAAAGGAGGGGGGAAATGAGAGAGTATAACAGCTAGTAAGAGAAAGGAAAAATGAATATTGAAAAAAGGGGAAGAGAAATGCAAAGACAGATGAAATATGTAGGAAGACAGGAGATTGGTATTATATTTTCCTTGACAAAGTAGAGATGTGTAGGAGTTTTGCAAAGCTGTCATCTTCCCGGCACCCTGATCCTGTGTCCTGCGCCACATGGTTTGTGTGGAGCCCAGTCTCCTCAGGTTTCAGACATGCAAGAATTAACATTTCGTCCATGGCATGCCTGCCCAACCTTGATTCTGCAAGCCCTTGCTCACATGAGGAATGCCTGGAAGGGCTGGATTTTTCTATCTTATTGGAATACCGTATTTATAATGTAGCTGCAGATAGCAGCAGCAGATGTGGTCAGGCTCTGCAAGAGCTAAGGTCCTTCCCCTTCCCAGCGTTATCATAGTCATGGCAGAATTCCTGACTAAGCCTATATTTATTCTTACACTGGCGTTATAAGAAGGCTTCTTTTTCTTTCATTTCAGAGCAACCACTACTATGTAAAGCCTCGGGTAACAGACCATCAGTTTGGAATAAGACACTATGCTGGTGAGGTAGGTGTTCATGGTGTGAGATGTTTGGTGTGTACTGGGTGTGTGGTCCTGCAGTTTAAATTCCAAAAATCAGGAATATGTCCCAGGGCTGTTTGTGTTTCTGCACAATTGGTGTCCCACACCAGATCACAGGGAGTATGATGGGCTTAAGTTAGCATGGCATTCTCCAGTACTTATATTCTCCAGCTTGGACATTTGAGTTTCTCAGCTAATTTTTGATTTGGGAGATAAAACCCTCCTTCTGTTGCTTATGTTGTCTTTTCTTACACATTAACAAATAAAACCCAAAGTAAAAGTCACAAGGATAATTTGACTTTTGGGGAGAAGGAGAAAAGACTAAATACCTATTGCAAAAAGGAAGAGGTCTCCAAGCCTTCAAGGTTAATGCTGCTCTTTGTTGTGGAGAGATGGAGCAGATCGAGGTGTGTCAAGGGAGGGCACCTGCACATTAACGAAGGGCTAACCTCCTAGAATTGTAATCTGCTGAGCACTAGTGGTTGGGAGGTCAGGGGACTGGATGGCATAGTTAGTGTTTCCTGAAGTGAATGGAGTTCCTCACACCTTGCCGAGGACTTCCCCACTCACGCACCAAAGGCAAATCTCTGCAGCTGTTTCACTTGGCTTCTGGTTTTGAGTTTTGGGTTTGTTTTTTTTGGTGTGTGTTTTGATTTTTTTTTTTATAATCGATGGCTAAAAGCCACTTTCTTGCCAGTAACTGAGGAACTCTGGAGCTTTTTGACCCCCAAAAATTTGGATCTTGGCACATGCCCATAGCACTTCTTTGTAGCTCTGCTGGAGGTCTTGTACATTGAATTGTTAATGTAGAAGTGCTTAATGATTTGTATGGAGTGTTCTAGTGGCTCTGTCTGCATTGCAGGTGCTATATGATGTGAGAGGCTTTCTGGAGAAGAACAGAGACACCTTTCGAGATGACATTTTAAACATGCTGAAAGACAGCAGGTATGTCCTTGTTATGCTTGTGAGGAAGCCACATCTGGCCTCATTTGGTCTTTATTTGGGCTGGACTAAGCCACATTCATGTAATAACTAGCCCAAGGAAAGCAGTTGCTTTTTGTCTGAATATCAGGCACCATTCTTAAGTTTGTGCTTCAGTGTCCTGCCAAAAGAAAGGAAAGCTGGAGAAGTCAGATGAGGCACAGATTTAATCAGTACTCTTGTCCCAGTTTTGAAAAGAGCTATAAAAGCATGTTGGAAATCCCTCCAGGCAGTATTGGTTTTCTTCCTCCTCTCTTCTCCCTTTCCTCTTCTTCCTCTTATCTCCCTGTCCCAACAATGGCAATTTTGCCCCTGAATGAGTCAAGATTCTGCCATACTGTCAAATGCCAGCCTCTGTACAGAGGCTGCTTCTTTTCCAGCCTACTTGTCAATGGAGAGCTTCTGTCTTTATCCTGAGCCAGACTGAGCCTTTGCTGTGGGACCAGGCATGGCCCTTGCTATTATACACCACTGCTGCAACATGACCCTAAAGAAATGAGCTGACTTTGACCTTCAGCAAGTCTGGAAGACAGAGGTGGTGCCTAGTAGAAGGAGAGAGGCATTTAATAACTTGGGGGACTGTCGTGGTTTAAGCCCAGCCGTGAATCAGAGCCACGCAGCCGTTCTCCCACTCCCCATCTTCTGCTCCCTGCCCCCCCCACCCCCAGAGGGATGGGGAGGAGAATCAAAAGAATGTAACTCCCACTGGTTGAGATAAGAACAGTTTAGTAACTAAGGTATAACACAAACCACTACTGCTACCACCAATAATAATAGTGATAAAGGAAATAACAAGTGGAGAGAATACAACCTCTCACTACCCGCCAACCGATACCCAGCCCAACCGAACACTGATCTAGCCCTTCCGGGTAACTGCCTCAGTTTACATCCTGCACATGACATGCTGTGGTATGGAATACCTCTTTGGCTAGTTTGGGTCAGGTGTCCTGTTTCTGCTTCCTTCCGGCTTCCCCTCCTCCCTGGCAGAGCATGAGACTCAGAAATTCCTTGGTCAGACTAAACATTACTAAGCAGCAACTAAAAACATCAGTGTTATCAGCACTGTTCCCAGGCCGAAAGTCAAAAACACAGCACTGCACCAGCTACTAAGAAGGAGAAAAATGACTGCTACTGCTGAACCCAGGACAGGGACCCTAGAAGTTTTTGAGTAGCAACTCTACCACATGCCTCTTACCTCAGTCAATGTATTGCCTCTGGGCTCCAGCCTGATGAGAGTGTTTCAAAACTGCATCTTCTCTGAAGCCTGCTGCAGAGTTTGCACTGTGAGCACTCTTGAAACAACCTGAGGGAGCTGAAAGTATGAGCTGCTCATAGCTGCCTTACTTGGACAGTGGCATCTGGGGAACATTTTACACAGGGCTTGAAGCCAGAATTGTGGTTGTCATTGTCCAGCATAATAGGACTCAAGATTTTTCAACAAGCCAGAAAGGGAAATTCTGCTAGAAGCAGTCATAACAATAAACAGGCACAATCAGTGCTGGAGAATTTTGTGCAGCTTCATAACAACCAGCACCACTATCTAAGGAGTGGCAAAATGGTGGAAGATTCCCCAGAGCTGACCTGCACTGAGGGTAGCTGTAGAAGTCCTCTAGCCACAGAAGGGCTGTGATTGCAAATGTATGAACATGTCATTTGTGCTAGCCATGAAAGCTAGGTCAGGAGGGGTGTGACAGCACAGTCTAGCTGGAGTATCTTCAAGGTAGTTTCACCTCGGGGCATATAGCTCAAGGGAGATGTCCTCCTCAGTGCAGAATGGAGATTTTCCTTTGTGTAATATCCTACTTGACAGCATGAGATGGAGTTTCTGGTTTTGCAGCTGAGTGTGGCATACAGGGCAGCCGCAGGATCTGGGCAGCCACATGGAAAGTATTAATTTCCTCACTGAAGTGCACAGCTGAACTGCGTCCTGCAGCCACTCTGTGTCACAGCAAGAATAAAAATTAGGTGGTTCACACTGGGACAGGGCAGTAGCTGCGAGTGAAAGCCATCTTCTCACAGGCAGTGGGTATCTTGCATCTCCTTTAATTCTTTTCTTCTCCCTTAGGCTGGACTTCATCTATGACCTTTTTGAAAGAGTCTGCAGCCGGTGCAGTGAAGAGACACTGAAGATGGGCACCCAGAGGCGCAGACCGACTGTCAGTTCCCAGTTCAGGGTAGGATGTTTTCCAAGAGAGCAGCAGGCTTCTGGGGAGGAGCAGATGGGTAAAACAATGCCTGCAGCCAAGAGGAGTCATTCATCCTTGTTTTGTGTCCAGCACTGGAAATGTGAAGGAATGTTTTAGTTCTAAAAAACGACAGTGCCACTGCCCCAAGGATTTCTCTCTGATGTGAAATGTGAGATGCTAAGACTGACCAGGGTGGAAGAGGAAAATAATATTTTCCTAAGTATATGAAGTTCTTGAGGTTCTTTGATCTTCCATGTTGGTTTGGTGTTTCAGCTAAGTGTATGTGTCCTTTTAGGCCACATCTTTTACTGACATAGTGGCAATTCCAATACAACCTTACTGGGGGGACCTTGCAGTTATGAATCTCAGCCCTTAGATTGTCTGCAACCCTTCTGTTAGTTTCACAGTTTTAGTTTCCTATATTTAAAGTTTGAGAGACTTGTAAAAATAACTCGCATCAGTTACACAGCTCTGAGAACAATGATGTCCATGTTAGAACAGTGTTAGAGTAAACTAACTCTGTGGGTGTGGTTTGGACAGGAAGCGATCTCCTGCATTACTGATGTTTTGGTAGACAAAGAACATTAGGAATGGGAGGGATGCATGAAGATCCTATCGCATCAAATGTAGCACCTTTCCCTCCTATTGTGACAGATCCTTTGGGTTTTGTCTTTATGCTTTTTAGGATTCTCTCCATTCCCTGATGGCCACACTTAGTACTTCCAACCCATTCTTCATCCGCTGCATCAAACCAAATACAGAAAAGGCAAGTCTGTCTTCCAGCAAAACATATGCATGCACACAGACCTTCATGAGCACTCACTTGCACAAACGGCTGACAGGTGCCTCTGTCAGGGTCTATGCTGAGGATAGGAGCAGTTCCCCCTCAGCTTCCTTTTTTCGTTCTGGTTGTTTCATAGTTGAGGAAGAATACACCTTCTTTCTGGTAATCAGATTAAAAGACTATGCTGCGTATGGTACGCTACAGCCATTCCTACCTTTTTCTGTGCTTGTGCAGAGTCCACAGCTGTGGTAGAAGCAGCAGTTGCTCCTGTTTGTGGTATCTGTAGACAATTTGTTCTGGAATGCAGGACTTGTGCAGTAGGAAGCGTCTTCTGCAGATCCCTGGCTCTGAGGCAGTGGAGATGGACACTTCATGAGCAACTTAACAGTGCTTAGAGACTGGCTCTGGCTTGTACTGTGGACTGTGATGGGAGGATATGCTGCTAACTAGATTGGGTGGGGAGCTCTGAAACAATGATTTTTCTTTGTGTGCTTTGAAACTGTGTGAGATATGGCAGAAGAAAGCCTGCTGGGGGGTTTATGCCTGAAAAGAATTCTCCAGTTTGTCTCTAGTTTGGCTGGAGAGAGACTGTAAATAGAACTGAGTGAGAGTTCTACATTTTGTATGTGTTAATGCATTATGTCATTGCTTTGCTGCCATGATCCAAATATGACAGCAGGCTGCACACTGGGTTTTTTCCAGGATCTGCCGAGCTCCCTTTTGTCCCTTTTTCTCCACCATGCAGAGTTGTGAGGTTGCTTTCCCCTTGACCCAGACTTCCCCCTTTTCACCTGGCATGCCCAAATATGCAGGGCTGACTTTCTAAAGCAAAATGGATATACAGCCTGTGACTATCTGTGTTCAGAGGAACAGTTAATGTTCAAGTCAGCAAAGAAATAACACCAAGATCAACACTTTCTGTCTCTCTTCTTGCTTGTTTTTTAATTTGGATCATTATATAGGCACCGAACCTCTTCAATCCAGATGTGGTGCTAAATCAGCTCCGGTACTCAGGGATGCTGGAGACAGTGAAAGTTCGAAGAGCAGGTTTCCCAATACGGCGCCTTTTCCAGGATTTTCTCAGCAGGTAATTGCTATCATTGTACCACATGCTGTAGCAGCCCCATTGTATATGATTCTGTATGTTTATTCCCTCTATAACTGCTACTACTGATATGAATAATTTGTGGGATGTTTTTCTAACCATGGCCTTATTGCCCATATCATGGACTGATTTGGAAGCCATTTCAGGGACTTGCCTTTAGGCTAAGAGTCAGAATGGAAAAGTAGCCAGGCGTTCCACTTTTTTAATTTATTTTTTGTAGGTTTGCCACAGATTTGCTTGTGTGGTGCTGTGAAACCCAGCTGGTCATAATATGTGAAAAGAAACTAGGCTGAAGCAAATTCTAATGGACACTATAGTTGATGATTAAAATTGGAAAAAATGATTATTTCTTTTAATTGGCTGCATCAAAAGGATTTCTTGAAGTTTAAGGCTAGAAGAGACCATTGAACATTGCTTCCTTTGTCTCTTGCAGCATTAAATGCCACCCCTATACTGAACAGAATAACTTGTGTCTGATGAAAGCACATGTTTCAGAAAGACAGTTGTTCTTTACTGAAAAATGCAGTTTGGTTTGTACTTTATTACTGGGATTGCAGCAATAATTGCCAGTGTGGTAGGAACAGATAAAGGCTGGGGGATAGAAATTTCCAAATTGGAAGGCAAACATGAAGAAGGGAGATCCCAGAGGAAGAAGGACTAATGGGAGGAGGATAATTAAAGTTAAAAGATGAGGGAGGGAGTGGGGGAAGCATTACTGTCATACATAATCTCATGAGATTTTGTTGGTTCTAAGGTACAAGATGCTTGTGAAGGGACCAAGTCTTTCAGACAACAGCAGAGCTGTATGTGGAGGCTTTCTTCAGATCTATGACAGCAGCAAGAAAGAATGGCAGTTGGGTAAAACCAAGGTACTTCATCAGTGTGGTGTGGGGTACGGCTTTGTTCCAGGGGCAAGGGTATGCGATTGCATCTGGTGAGATTCAAGCCAGTAGAAAGGGCAAAGCAGTGATGACCTTTTAAATATATTGGACCATGCAACTAACCTGTCACATCTCAACTATTTCTCAGATTATGTACCTAGAGATGTAAAAGGCTTTTTAATTTTGTCTAAACTTCTTCTCATTGACCAAGCCAGATTGACTTTGTTGTGTCTTATCCAATTTCAGGATTCAAAGAGGACAAGCATGGGTCTCATTTTATACAGTTGCAATGTGTGCCATTACTCTTGCTTTGTGTGCCAGATATTTTGCTTTGCTTGGCTAACCCAAATTCTTGCAGGAGGCAGTGAGCCACTGCTTGGTATATATTAAACTGTGAATAGGTAGCTAAATCACCAGATATGTGGCAGCTTTCTGCTGTGGAAGCTCAGCTGATGGTTTGTGCAGTTAGCCCAGATGCTAGCGTACCTTTTCTAGGAAAAGGCATCCAAATGCTTCTTATCACTTGCAGAATTCAAATTTTATTTCTGTTCTGGTGAATGTTTAACAATTCTCTCTTGCCTGATACAGTCTGGATTTGGGGTGTGGGGTGGGTTTCTTTGTTTAGAGTATTTGGTTTTGGATTTTTTTCTCTCCAGATGTCCAGATGGAAATGTACCACTATCTCATTTCATACAGAGGGAGCTGGGTGTTTCATTCTGAACTTTTTCAAGCTTTGAGGCAGTTTCACATAGGAATAGATGTAAGCGTTGTGCAGTGTATTGCTATAGAAAACTGGGAGAGGGAAACTATCACAACTTTCACATACTCCAGTAAACTCGTCAAAGAATATGCCAAGATGGATGGTGTCCAGTTACAGACAGCATTTCTAAGTAGAGGGTATACAGTCCATATCCAGAGCATATGGTGGTCCATGAAAGCAACTTTTCTTGCATTTTTTGCCCTTAAGCCTTCAAAAAAGTAGGTCAGAGTATTTCCAGGGTCACAATGGAACTGGAGCGATTCGAGTGAATAGTCCCATTTAATTTGCCAGGAGATCAGATAATGGTATTTGTTACTTTGAGCAATCATTTCTTAATGAGTGGGTATACTACAATGTTTCTTAAAAAGCGAGCTCTTTCGCTCCCCTTCTTAGAGGAGTGGTGGTAGCCAGTTGGTAGTCTGTGCTATGAACTCTCTGCGACAACTAAGCAAACCACTGGCCTTTGCTATGAGAAGGAGATGTATTAGCCTGAAGTTTCTATGGCCTTCCTTCACATTCCTCTACTTACATTCAAGAATGAAGGTTTTATCACTTAGCTGTATTTCCACTCCATGATTAAAGTGTTCCTCATCTTTGATTTGGCAATCTGGTGTCTCCTCATTGGTCCCTGCAAACCAGGAACCATTTCAGTCATTCTTGTCCCTAGATAGCCCACACTGCTTGGGTGGGTGCCAGTCTCACAGTGGTTTAGTGTTAAGCACTGTGTGGAGAGTGTGTGTATTGCAGGTCTGCTTGTGCTGGGGAAGCTTTAGAAAGTGGTGGTTAGAGCCGGTAAACATGGAATTTGAACTTTCTTCCTAGCATGACAAGAGGTGGAAGATTGCTGGCCTACAGCAAGAGCAGCAGGGAAATAACATGTGAGGACCAAACTCATGTGCACATATTCACCTCTTAAAGTATAAAAGGTTATATGTAACTGGAGTTCATGGACTACAACAGACTGACGACAAGCAGGAAATCCAGCCTGCTTTGAGCCCCTGGCAGCAATAGGATCCTTTTTCTCTTCCGTCCCTGTTGTGCATCCTGAAGGACTGAGTCCATATGTCTGTTTTTGCTCACTCCTTGACCTGCACAAACAAATTCTTTTGGAAAAACAATGTAGATGGTAAATTGTGGCAAACAAAAGGTGTTTATATTTTGCCAAAACACCTGATGTACTCTAATGTAATTTTTTGGAACAGTTGTGTCCTATAAACTAAAACTTGGCTGAACAGCTGTATGCAGCATGTTGGTAAACAGCAGTCTCTCTGCTAGGGCACTGGTTGCTGCGAGTGTGCATGTTGTGGAAAGAAAGAAATTATTAAGAGTTGACAGTCTTTGTATCTCTATTTCTTTATGACTGAGAAAGAAAACTGAAAGGAGTTGGGAAGCAGTTGAGCCATCTTATTTGGTTATAGAAGTTATTTTATATTCAGCACAGTTCATTAGAGATGTGTATCTTATTAGAGGAGAGCATTTCTATTTATTGTAAAGAATGTATCACTCCAAGGCTTTCCTGGCGTGTTCCAGCCTTTCTGCCATACTGAATGGCTGACCAGCCCCTGGCTGCTCTAAGGTGCTGTCACCATTGCCCTGACATTTCATTTTTCAGAGGAGTTGCTTGATGTTCTTTCTCATGCTCAGATGGTGGCAAAGCCATTTCATTGCTC